>JASCZI010090655.1:145610-183520 GCA_036250425.1 Stylosanthes scabra | reverse complement strand
ATTTTATTTCTCATCTTCATAGCTCTCTTAATTGTTAAGTTTATGTTCAAGCTTTATTTCTTGCTCACTAAGTTTGGTTTATTTCTTGCTCATTTTATGATCTATTGTTCTTTTATGCTTCTAGTAGTTGTAGTTGATGATTATCTTACTCTTCTACTCTCTTAATCATCTTGCTTGTTTAATTTCATAGCTATAATCATGCCTTTACTTCATGCCCACCAAGTGTTTGATAAAAGGCTTGGTTTAGTTTTAGAGTAGTGTTCTTGTGCTTTGGTCATGGGTTGAGGTGTGGATGATCCTAACTACTAATCCCTAAGGAAAGGATGGGTTAACCCCTGGGTTAAAACCGTTCTGTTGAGGCCAGGCTTTCGCTAGTGAGAGTGAGTCCTTAATGAGGTGAACATGGAGGATTTATCCATGTTCCAAAGACCTAGGACCGTTGCACTAGAGTATGAGAAGCCTGGGACTTACGGAACGAGGTTAATTCCACCCACTCGACCATTTGACAGAGTGTGGCTTCGCGGGTTACGTGACAACCATCCGTAATTGGGATTAGTGGTGTTCATGGGGACACACAATACCTCGATCCAAGGCCAAGCACCCATTTTTATCAGTTTTCTCTCTAATCTCTCTTTTGCTCTCTTTTCTCACACACACACAATTGCAACCCCCATTTTCTTGACAACCAAAGTTGGCCCATGCGTTAACTCGTTGGGAGAACGACCCGAGTCCCGTACTCGCTATTTTAAAATTGGTTGCAAGCTCTTGTGACACTCTTGTTGACGGAACGTTCTTAGCTCGTATTCATAACTTGTTTGGGTTCCGCTACGACGATTTATCTCTAGTTCTCACGAACGCAAGGGAACCCCAAACTAATCTTGTTTACGACGCCTAGAACGACTTTTATCAAATGGCGCCTTTGCCGGGGAGTTAAACATGTGCGCTCGATTTTGGTTGTTTGTAAATATGTTAATAGTGTAAATAGTCATTTCAAAAAAAAAAAAAAAAAGATGTCACTATCACCAAGGTTCATCAAAAGCTTGAGTAAGCAAGTAATGGAGTTACACTACTCGTGTAATCAAGGATACACTCCATGGAATTCTACACCATACCAACCCCATGATCTTGGATACAACGCATACCAATCCAATGGATTTGGTGATGCATATTATGGATATGAAGATCCTTCACCACGATACCCACCTTCTAAAGATGGAATGGATAAACTCTTCGAAGCCTTGGCGCAAGAAAGAAATGAACTTAGGGAAGTGCAAGGGAAGATGGAAATCCAGCTGGATTTGCTGATAAATTTGGCAACGCTTGTCATCGAACATCTCAACAACTCTTCAAACATACCTCAACCCTCAAACACCGAAAACCTCCCCTCTCAACCACTGTCGAATCCATGGGGACACATTGGTACTTTGTTCCTATGTACTTACCAAGAAGGAAGGGAGGATGTGCTAAATGAAGAGGATGTTGAAAGTTTGCATGAGAGTCTAGAAGAGGTTGAAGAGGGAAATGAAGCGCAAGTGTCGGAAGTGTTGATCAAAAGGTGGAGGAAAATTGTAAATAGCCAAAGGGGATGGAGATTGTTCATTCTGCTTCATCTGAAGTAACCCCTTCCAAGCTACCATCCGAATTTCAATTTGAGTGGGTAAATTTCCCTAACTTGAATTTCATTGGCCCACAACACTATGCCTTATTAGAGACGGATGATCAACTTGGAGCTCTAGATGGGGTGTTGGACAAAAAGGAAACGGAGTCCTTGGAGTTGAATGCATCAAAGATCATTACTTGCGGGGAATCAGAATTCAAGTCCTATAGTGAACATCTTCACAAGCTTCACAACAATAGAGCCAATGTTGGAGCATTTAGTTTGAAGAAGCATTTGGGACCTTGGAAACTCCAAGAAAAGCTTGTAGAATCACATAGAAAGGGGTGGAGAAACCATGTTTGGGATCCCGGAAAGAGCTACAAGAGCCATCACTTTTGGGGAGTCATTACTTGCATTAGAGATTTTAGGGACTTGTTGAACATGAATTGGGATCCCCTAGAGCCTACAAAGTTCAAGCATTGGTGGGGATTCAAGGATGAGTTCAAGCACAAGCCACCATGACAAAAGCTTCCCAATAATGTCCAACTTGAAAGACAATAAACAAAAGTGCTAGGTGGGAGACACCCCACCATGGTAACATCTTCCAATCTCATCTTTGTGTTTTCATATATACTTGTTAATTTGAAGTTAGAATTTTCTATGTTTAATTATTAGATGATGTGTTAATTGGGTGAACATATAAATGGTAGTTTTTGTGCATAGTTATCACCCATCAAAAAAAATGAAAAATGGAGAAAAACAAGAAAAAGAGGAAAAACAGGGCGTTGGCGCAGCCGCGCCCTCCTGGCGGCGCGACCCCACGATCTAAAAATTCCATTTTCTTAGCTACTGCAGCTACCGCGCCGCTGCACCCCTCCTATGGCGCGCCCGCACGCCTCGCGCGCCCGCGCGGTGATGTTGGCCACATTCGACCGAAGCTACCAAGCTGCATGGCGCGCTCGCGCCCTCCTCTTGGCGCGTCTGCACGGCTCGCGCACCCGTGCGATGGCCTTGGTGCGTCCGCGCCCTCGCCTTAGTTGCTCTCGGACGAAAGTATGCAACTAGCGTGTGCCCACGCGTCTCAGATGGCGCGTCCACGCGATGCGCTCTGCACCTTTAAACCGCGTGGAACCCTTCTTTTCCCCATTCTCTTCTCAATTCTCTTCATCTCTCTCACAACACCAATTCACATTCACTCTCCAATTCCATTGGATTGAGTGAAGATCGCTCACTACTTATTGACTCGTGAGTTCTTCTTCCACCATTCTTGTAGTTAGTTAGTTTAGTTTCTTAGGATTAGAAATTGTTAGAATCTTAGGATTAGATGACTCTTGCTGTGATAACTGTTGATCTTTGTTGATTAATTGATGATTGATGTGCTCATTTGCATGAGATTGGGATTAGAACACTTGGTTATTCATTAAAACCATGTTTTCCGAAAATTGCACGTCAAGTGTTCGATAAAAATCCTCAATGAAATTTTAATTTCGTTTTTGATCCAATCTTTGCCTAAGTTGATTTGTTTCACTATGGCTATGTTTTTGCACTTAAATGGGATCGAAACCAAGTTAATTTAACCATTGAGAGCTTGATACATTGTTAGTATGCATGAGGTTGTCATGATTTGTGCTTGAGCTTAGTGATATTCCCTCAACAATGTGTTAAGTGGTGTTTGATTTTATTGCTTAATATTCATTGATATGCATGCTTGATCACCATGTATGATATGTTATTGTTAATTCCATTGCACCATGATTGGTCAATCCTATAATCTCATACCTTGTTTGGTTCATTCTATCTTTCAGATGGTAATTACAATGGAGCTAATAGTGATGATGAGCACACCAAGGATCGGATCTCTTTCCGGCTATACACTTGTGCACAAAGGATCGTGCCATCTTCAAGTGTGGGGTGTGCTAATGCCAAGGACAACAATTCAGGTCTATTCTAAATTCTGTTAAACAATTTCTCTGCTTTCTTAGTTAGTTGTTAGATAGTTGTTAGTTAACTGTTAGTTGATAGTTGGTGGTTGAATTTGCTATGGATGATGATTATCTTCAAACAGGTTTTCTGATTTTGTGCCCACTTTTTGGGACCCCATCATCATATCTTTTGAAAATTTTCTTTGAAGCATGCACATAATCAAATGTTCCTAGTCATAGAAACGAGTTCAAGAACACACAACCTTAAGAGTTTTGAGCTTAAAAGGGGCGGTCCCACATTTCAAAAACCACCAAATTTCCTTCTTGTGTGTTTACTCCTTTTCTATGATTGTAATTTGCGAATTAATTGATTTTATATGTCCATCATTGTATGTATATTATGTATCCGTATGATTGAGGCATTTGTTTCTAATTAGCTCATTTATCAAATGGCCTAACCCTTGAACATCACCTTTGTGAACCCACTTTGAGCCATTTTAATCCATTTCTTGTTCTAATTAGCTCAATACAAGCCGACAAGTGAAAAACCATGATTGTCCCTTTGGATCTTTGATTGATTGAGGATTTAGTGGTGAGTCACTTTATGAGAGAGGAAAAAGAAAGAGGAGTCAAGGCAACGAAACATATTGAGAGAGGGTGATATGTAAAAAATGGGTTTTTGAGAAAAATAGAAAAATCTTGAGGCATTTGGGGAGTGCATGTGTGCATCAAAATAAATTCCATAGGCATATGCATTTGCACAAGCTCACAATTGAAAACGGGTGGCAAGGAAAGAAAAAGAGTTGAAAAGAAAAGAAAACAAAAGAAACAAAGACAAATCGAAAAAAAAGAAAATATTCTTGCCACCCCAAAGTAGCAAAAAGAAGGCTACTCAATAAACAAGTGCATATGTCCTAACCATATATTTAGAAAATGCATTCATGTACTCCGGAAAAATAATGAGAAAGTGAGTCATAGATAACGATGAGTCAAGTGGAGAACAAAAGAGAGTTAGGTGTCCTCCGTTAAGCAAAGGTCCACACTTTGAGTTCACTTAGCCAAACATAAATCCTACCTTCACCTTGGCCACGTTAAAACCTTGGAAAGCCCTCATGATGATACATATATACATGCATATGATGTTGATTGTTAAATAAAGATTAATTCACGAAAAGCAAGAATAGGAAGGAGCCGAGAGTCTTTAACCCTATACACTTGAGCGAATAGAGTGCATACACGACCGGTAAGGGTTCTAGGCTCAATTCTGTGATTTAGGATATTTTTTGTGGTGCAAAACAAGCTTAATCTTCATGAACTTAACTGCTTTTTGGGGGGTAGCATATGTTGAAATGCTTTTGCCCATGCTCATTGCACATGATTAGATAACCCTTGTAACTTCATTCATAACACATAATTCTTGTGTAGCTCCTCTTGTAGTGCTTGATATGTTTTGAAAGATTTACGAGATTCCATTTTCTCCCGCTTTTGGTTTCATTCACTTGAGCATGAGGACATGCTCGATTTTAAGTGTGGGGTATTTGATGAGGAGGTTTTTGATGATAAAGTTCATAGTTAAAAGGATGCCCTCATCAATACTTCATATATTTGCTAGTGAATGACCATGTTTTCTATCTTTTGCTAGAAAGTGTTCATAAATGATTATATGTTAAATTAGCCTTTAAAATGCAAATAAATTGCTAAATCTTCTCCTCCTTGGTGAAATGATATGTTTGTTAGTATATTTCAGATTTATAGGGGTTGAGAAAAGCATGAGAAAGGCTAAGAAGAACATTGGAAGCAAGAATGGTTTAGAGAAAGCATGCAAAAGCGGAGATTTCACAAAGAAGGAAGAATGCGAAGCGGAGAAATGGAGCTATAGTCATCGGAATGGAGCAAACTTGGACTCTTTGGAACGATAAACTCAATTTCTACAACTTTCATATTGAAGACATCTTCCGGTTCTACGCGGTTCTATGATGAATTCGCATCCGAAGATCAGTGCGCAGAAATCTCCTAATGCTGTTAATCCTGACATTCTATCACTAATTTGGTCATAACTTGCGCTATAGAGGTACAAATGACTTGGTTCCAACGCCATTGAAAATCTGACATCTAGAGCTTCGTAACGATATATAATGGTTCATATGAAAATCTGCGTTACCCACGCGGCCGTGCGCCTCAAATGGCGCGACCGCGCCACCCTTTGCTTAATGACGAAGTTTACGTCAAGGGCGCAGGCGCGCGATGGACATGGCGTGGGCGCACCATTGCGTGCTGTCCACTCAATTTGAAGGCTAAAAAGGAAATTTCAAGCCAAGATGATGCCTATAAATAGAGGGATGCTACCACAACTCATTACCACCATTTTTGAGGCCCTTTTTTGGTGCTCATTAGCCTTAGATTAGTTTAGGGAGTTTTTGAGAGAATCTCCATTTCTCTCATTTTCTCTTAGTTTATTTTTCTTGTTCATCATCTTCTAGCATCACCATCACCAACCAAACTTTTATTTTACTACTTGTTTTGTGTTTGATTTGTGAATACTTTGCTCTTTTGTTAATGAATCTCTAGTTTCTTCATTTTATTTCTCATCTTCATAGCTCTCTTAATTGTTAAGTTTATGTTCAAGCTTTATTTCTTGCTCACTAAGTTTGGTTTATTTCTTGCTCATTTTATGATCTATTCTTCTTTTATGCTTCTAGTAGTTGTAGTTGTTGATTATCTTGCTCTTCTACTCTCTTAATCATCTTGCTTGTTTAATTTCATAGCTATAATCATGCCTTTACTTCATGCCCACCAAGAGTTTGATAAAACGCTTGGTTTAGTTTTAGAGTAGTGTTCTTGTGCTTTGGTCATGGGTTGAGGTGTGGATGATCCTAACTACTAATCCCTAAGGAAAGGATGGGTTAACCCCTGGGTTAAAACCATTCTGTTGACGCCAGGTTTTCACTAGTGAGAGTGAGTCCTTAATGAGGTGAACATGGAGGATTTATCCATGTTCCAAAGACCTAGGACCGTTGCACTAGAGTATGAGAAGCCTGGGACTTACGGAACGAGGTTAATTCCACCCACTCGACCATTTGACAGAGTGTGGCTTCGCGGGTTACGTGACAACCATCCGTAATTGGGATTAGTGGTGTTCATGGGGACACACAATACCTCGATCCAAGGCCAAGCATCCATTTTTATCAGTTTTCTCTCTAATCTCTCTTTTGCTCTCTTTTCTCACACACACACAATTGCAACCCTCATTTTCTTGACAACCAAAGTTGGCTCATGCGTTAACTCGTTGGGAGAACGACCCGAGTCCCGTACTCGCTATTTTAAAAATTGGTTGCAAGCTTTTGTGACACTCTTGTTGACGGAACGTTCTTAGCTCGTATTCATAACTTGTTTGGGTTCCGCTACGACGATTTATCTCTCGTTCTCATGAACGCAGGGGAACCCCAAACTAATCTTGTTTACGATGCCTAGAACGGCTCTTATCAATCATCCACAAGCACTACAATAAATCCAGCTAATAGCAACCGTTTAATAGTGGCGGTTAAATAAATCGTCGCTAAATGGACAATGTTAGTGGCTTTTGTAGAGGTTTATCTCAAAGAAACCGTTGCGTAATAGATACATGGCAGGAATATAGTAGCGCTTGAAATCAGAATCGCCGCAAAAATGTATTTTTGTTTATTTAACATTTTAACTTAAATTTTAATTTAATTAAAAATTATAATAAAAAATTTTAAATGATAAAAATAATATTTCACATAATTCAAATTTAATTAATTAACCCATTTTAATTTAAATCTAATATATATCAATGAAAAAATAAAACACTACATACTAAACCTCCAAAAATGTAACCCAAAAAAAATAAAATAAAAACTCCAAAAAGCAAGAAGTGATTGTGAAAGAAGGAATTTCTATGCTCCATCATCGCACATTACCTCTATGAATGAGCAATTTGTTAATTAATAATTCTAGATGTACACTTATTCTATCTAATTAAATTATATTAAATTATTTATTAACAATTTTATATTAAATAAAAAATTATTTAATGCCAAATAAAAGTTTATTTTTATACTAAATAATGACTTAATTTAATTTAATTTAATTGATCAAAATAAGTATTTATATACGAGACATATCTATTTCTATACCTATGTGATCTATGTATATCGAGATGAGAAATTATGCATTGCATGCCCTTAAATTGCGATGTGTGCACATGGAAATTCGTCAACATACATTATAACTTGCACAAGCTAGCTATCTATGCCAAATCCATATTACTCTCACTAATTTCTCTTTCATTCCTCTACATATATAATAATAATTTCTTTAGTTTATTCTCGTTAGATTAGAATATGCTCGTTTAATTTCATTCATTGATTTACGCAAGGCCTAAACTATGTTCCTATTCTTTGCTGTGCTAATGCTTGAAGATCCGATAAATTAGCAGCTAACTTGCATTTCCATGCATTGTGGCTTCAATTATAGCTTCAACATATATATCGTTTCTAATTTGAATCACGTGCTTACATTTAATTGGCTGCTTTATATATATAGGGATGTTCTAAGGTGGCACGGCAATTTTGGTGGCTCGGTAGCTTGTAAAGTTAAGTGGATTGATGAGTGACACGATGCAACTTTGAAGGAAGGAAACGGAGGTTGACCAATCTTAGGGGTTGTTACGCAACACGCAACACTATCCACTTCCCCAGTTTTCGGACCACCTGTTTATGAGCTTCCAACTTCCTCCTTCGACTCATCAGAAACATCACTGTACCCATCAAGCCATCCACCACTCGCCTCCTCCAAACCTTCTACTTCATCTTCCATGCATTCGGTTCAGTGGAGCTCAAGGTTGTCAAACTCGCGAGTTTAAGTAAACTCGCAAAGCCGACGTAAACTCATTAAAAAATATTTCTAGATATTTAAAATTAATAATTTTCAACATCAAAACACATTAAACTAATTTTTTTTTGTGGTCATGACACATTAAACTAAAATAGTAGTACAATTAGACATTTTGATCCTAAATCAATTATCAACAATTCAAATAATCAAACTACTAGTATCAATGTATCATCACTCCAACAACACTCTGACCCTAATAATCAATTAATAACAAGGACACTTAACATTTAACTAATAACCAAGCAATAACACTGCAACAACACAGTCAATTCATTCTATATTATCAGCCATAGATTGCAGAAAAATCAAAAAGAATCATATCAGTATCTTACAAAATAATTGAAAATAATATTGTTCCTTGGGTATATAACAATCTAGTTTAGCACAAAAGCCTAACAAACAAGCATAGAGCACTAAAAACAGAGTGCTGAATAAGAGAACAACAACTTGCATAGAACTTATTTTACCCCAGTCGAAGACAATTCTAGAATTTAAAAACATGTCATACAAATAAAATTGGATAGAATATGGTTCTTGTCTCAAATACACAACATTGGCATACATAACACGAACAATTAACCAAGTATCAACAATTACTAATAGGAAATTAGATTAATAATGAACAATAAGAAAAACAATTTCTAAATTGTAATAGCAAATTAACGAGAGAGGCAGAGCAACTGAAACATAGAAAATTGAGACTGAGATGGAGGCTGTGTAGGCGAAGAAGTTGCAGAGATGGAGGCACGGAGGCGGGAACGAACAGAGATTGGCGCGGTGGGCAGAGAACCAGAGACAGAGCAGAACAGTGGAGAGACGAAGACTCGACGATTTGCTTTGGCTCGGACACGGCGGTGATCGGCCAAGCAGTGAAGCGGCGACTGTACGTCCTGGTTCCCAACTGACGATGATGAGAGGCTTGGATACGGCGGAACAATGATGAGCAGGAGCGGCAGTGACGATGATAGAAAAGGCTTGCAGCAAATGATCCTTCCGCGAGTGGCGGATTGCGACGACCCTGCGGGGAACGCGAAGTTCAGAAGTAAAATGGGGAGATTTTGAGAGTTGAGAGAACGGCACAAAAGAGAGGAGTGAGGGCCAGAAGAGAGGGTCTGAGTGAGTGGGTTGTAAAACCCTAATTTTCCCCTTTAAAACGGCGTCGTTTTATTCTAAAATGGGCCATTTTGTAAACTCGCTGACTCGCTCACAAACTCGCGAGTTTGACCAAGTTTGACCGAGTTCATCCGAGTTTACCTGGAAGCGAGTTTATAACAAGTTTAACTCGATTCCACAACCTAAACTCGTAAACTCGTACACTCGTACGAGTTTACGAGTTAAAACGCGAGTTTAACAACCATGCTGTGGAGGATTAAGTGATTCGGTTACAGCACCATTAAGCTATATGCCGTTGACGCTCGCAAAATTTCAATTTTTCTTTGATTGGATGTGTCTGAGCGAACAAGGTTATTGAAGGAAGCAATGGGTAGAGTAATCTCTTTGCTCGTTCAGCCAAGATTCGGCCTTTTATACCTTGCCCTTTCACATCTTCGCTCTCGACAGACCCCACTACAGCGTCCCCTGCTTATCGTCATCAGGATCAACGAACGTTTTGGAATCCGCCTCTCCGGTGGCTCACTCTTCCCTCTCTGATTATCTCCTTTCTACTCGATTGAAACAGCCGAATGGCGCCACTGTCCTCATGAACCCTAATTTTGATCTTCCATGTATCCATTTAGCCCCAATCTGATATGCCAAATCTCTAAACTACCCTCCATTTAGCACATTTAATTACATCCTTAATCAACCTTATTACACATAGGATAACGTGTTTGTTATCCCGTTCGTCTTTGCCTCGTGAGAACCACCGCACTTTCTAACGTTCCACTCAACTTGGTCAAAGTTAGCCACGTGTATTCCCACCATTGGCTGTTGAATTGCAAGCCACCAAGCCACTGAATTATCCGTGCCACACAGACGGCACCATATATATATATATATATATATATATATGAAATGTTTTAAATATATCCCAAATATCAATGTTGCATTATTTTTAATAATTAATTTTAATTAAAAAATATAAAATATGTAAATAGATGGAAATCAACCACTAAAACTATTATTAAAACACCAGTATTTCTAGTATATTTCAAAATTTTCATATATATGGTCCTGATTACATTCAAATTAAACAGCTTAGACTTTTTTTTTTAATGCCTTTACCATAGACTTGGTATATAGCTAATATGTTGGAGACCAAACAAGAATATTGGAAATTTTCGTGTAATGCACAAATATGGCGGGAATTGGTTTGAGAAGAAATGAAGAATATGGAGGGGAGCACTATTCAATTTTATTTGATATATGAAATAAGCAATATTAAGGTTCCATATTGTAGATTTTTAATTCTTTTATTTTAATAAGGAGAAAAAGCATAAAGCGTATTATAATATTAGAGATACAAGACAATACGCTTTCACTGTATTAGGAGTTGAAACTCAAAATAACTTCTAAAATTTGAGTCGAATTCAAATTCATCCTTCAAATTTATGGTGATTCAAAATGACTATTCAAATTTGAGATGATAACTTGTGTAATGCTAGCCCCACCGTAGCTAAATTTTTTGCCAACATGAATTACAACATCAAATTTGGAAGTTATTTTTTATAACTAAAAATTTAAAGGATAATTTGAATCGAGTTTAATTTCATAGACTATTTTGAATTTCTCCTAATCGTAGATACTTTTGCTTCCATATCAGTAGAAATGTTAGTCATTCATCAAGGTGATTATCAGGCATTTCTTGTAAATTATGATCATTCGAAAATTAATGAGAAAAATAACAAATAGCCTCTGATAATTATATAAAAAGACAACGAGGCCTTTGAAAAAAAAATTGTTTTCGGTTCCCTTTTCTTTCATTCGTGAGACTTTTCGACCCCTATTTTATTACATTATGTGGGTCAAAATTTCTCACAAGATAAAAAAAAGGAGTCGAAAAAGTCTCATAAACAATAAAAAAAGGATCGAAAACAATGTATTTTTTTTTATCAGGAACCTTGTAATTTTCTTGTGAGTAACATCATTTTGCATTGTCAATTCGGTTTTTTTTTCCTATTGTGTTTTGTTTTTTGTTTTTAAAGCTCATTTTGATGGATTTCTGTGAATATGAAAAATGAGTTTACAATAATTTTAACATAGAATAGATCGAACTAATTAATAGAAGATCTTCTTAACGTGGGAGAAAATCAAACATGTGACCTAGTTAAGATGCTCACATGCTATAAGTCTATTGCCCTCATATTCAAATTTCTATCATTGTTGCTAAGTGCTAACTATGCTAAGATAATATACTTTTAAGAATCTTGAAAATAAATGTTTTTTATACATGATATGGATGTGGTAAAAATTAAAAATTTGAATAAAATATTCAAATCTACTAATAAGATATTAAAACGAACCAACAATTTTCTTTTTTAATGACATTAGCATAATCTTTAGCTAATTTCTATTTCTAACTTTTTCTATATATGCAAATATTGTTAATTAAGTATAAAATAAATTAATGGGATGTGGACAAATAATGTATAAAATAAATTAAAAGAAGACATCGATTGCAAGCTAGTACAAAAATACCTCGTTTCTCTCTCTCTCTCTCTGGAATCTTCTTAGAACAACTAAAAGGAGGGTGCTTCAAATTTCAAAGAACATAATAATGAGTAAGAAAAATAAATAAATAAAATGATTGGGATTTAGGAATGGCATGTGCCTTTGTGAAGTTAATTAAAGGGCAAAAGCCAAACTGTTAACTGTTAAGGCACGCGTCTAACACTTTCTCTTTTTGAATAACAAAAACTATCGAATCCTCCTTCAGATTCTGATTCTCTCTTTTCATGCCACCTTATTTAATTGGAGATTTTATAATAAAAAAAAATTCTGGGGTTGCTATTGGCTATTTCCTAATACTGGTTATTTCAAATTCTGGATTCGAGTTATTAGAAATTATGGGTTAAGAAAAAATAATACCTTTTATTAAAATCAACAATGTGTTAGTTGGATTTGTCTGATATCAATACTTCAAAAAAAAAAAAAATTTGTATATATTTCTAATTCTTTTGCATTATATTGATAATGAAAAAATTAACATTAGGTAGTCTTTAAAGAATCAATAATTAAGTTATTATTCAAAATTTATATGAATTATCATTCTCAACTCATATATTCACTGATTAGATTATCATCCAAAATTTATATGAGTTATCATCCGTAACTCTTATATCATATGTATTGACTCCCTATTGTTTATAATTTATTAATTTTCTAGTCTTATTCATTGATAATTGATTTTTCTAAACAAAAAATAAAATTTATTATTATATTATTTTTGTATAGTGTAATCCTATTGGGTTAGATAGAAAGATTAAAGGGGCGGAATTTTGCATTATGTTGGTTATGCGCTGTCTAGTATGTGAGGATATTCTTTTTAATTATTCAATTGGAAAACCCCATGTATTTTCATTTTGGAGGTGGTGCTGGTATGGGCATTCATATTCCTACACAATATGTATCCAAAGATTGCAATATATATATATATATTATGATTAAACTTTAACGAATTAAATCTTAAAGTAGTCTTTGATATTGGTTGTGTATCTCGAATTCTGTAAGTCCGAGATATGTGTTTAGTGTATTCCGGACTTGCAGAATCCGAAATATATAAAAAATATCTAAAAAAGTAAATTTCTCTTAGCGTGTCTATTGGTAATTTCATTATTTTTTATTTATTTATAAAAAAAATCTCAATAATTTCATATCACTTTGAAAGTTAACTCAATTTAAACTTATAGAAACACGTAGACAAGTCACAAAATTTCGTCCCACATTAGCTAGGACATCATGAATCATGCTTTCATTATCTTGCATGAAATAAGTCGTCAAAAGTCCAATAATTTCTTGTGTGAAATTATTTAATTTTGATATTAGAAAAATAATATAGAATATGTAGGGATCTCTTGTCTTTTCTTAAACTCATGCATGATTAACGCTCAGACCTTAGAGTCCTTAAAATTCCAGCACATATTTATAAATTAGGTTGTAAAGTTATCCATTTTTTGCGGTGGCAACACGCACAGATCTTGTGTGGCAGTACAACCAAAATATTCTCAAATCATTACTTCTTCTTCACACTAGACCTTGCCATGACCCACCCAAAAACATTCATCAGTGTTTTTGTTCTCAACAATGAATCATATTTCACACTAACAACATCCATGATTAGTATGCAAACAATCATTATATATATATATATATATATATATATATTCTTTTCTTAGTTTTTTAGTAGTATTCTAGACTTTTGAGAGGTGAAATACTAATTCATCGCAAATCAAAATTTTACTTAAGAGTTCGCTGTTAATAAAGAATATTCGAAACCCACACTTAATTAAGTGGACAAACTAAATAAGCCGATCAAGTTTTTTTATTTCGTGTTTGAGAGTGATTAGAGCACTAAGTTTTTTTTTTGTTTACGGTTTTTTTATTACTAATTAGAAGGATGAAACACAAAGATCTATTTTGGGCCATAAATGGGGCCACTAGGCCCAGCCCAATAGGAGACAAACAAACAAACATCCAAATCAGACCAGATACATAGGGGTTACTAATCCAATAGACCGATACCGAGTTTCTTTCTTCTTTATTTTTTTTTTGGGTAATAGAAACAAAGATTCTCATTCGTCGAAAATGGAACAGATTCTTAAGCCCAGTACAAATTACTAAATTTTTTATAAAGCGGTTTTTTCTTGGACAGGAAAATTATGGCCACTTATTATAAATAAAGAATGTGTTTTTTCAATACCAAAAAAAAAAGGAATGTATTTTTTTTTGGTCTGGAAATAAAAAATGTGTTTAATTTTCCCATTAAGAATGTTGGGCCAGAAGGTTTTTTTTGTAGTAGTCTTCTAGTTTTAAATATGAAAAATACATGTCCCATGACCAAAAACAGTACGACAAAAAAAAGGTTAAAAACACATGTCCAAAAACAAAATTGAATAACTATATAGTATATATCATTTCCAAAATTTAAAATAATACTACATATACTAAATTAAATTTATTATTGTGTTTATTTTAAAATTTAATAGACTGGGAGATATTGATTGTATTAAGTTATTGGAAAAAAATAAAGATTAATATTAAAAACTTTAATATTAAGTAAGAGTATTTGAATAAAAAAATAATATTAAAATTTCAGGCTCTATTTTTAAACATTTCAATCCTACATGTTCCTTCTTTCTAGAGATATTGAAGAGATTAAAATTTTAAAGATATAAACTAAAATTTTAGTTTTAATCTTTTGATCACCATAAAATCCTGTGCCTCATTTGTGTCATAATTTTCCTAAACAAATACGGTCTTAAGTTACAATTAGCTAATCCCATTTTTAAAAATTGGGTAGCTTAATTGTTGGTTCAAAATTAAAAGTACAGTGAATTTTTTTAATAAGATTTATATAATTTTTTAATTGATATTGACATTGTTTTAAAATATAATTATACTTAAAAATAAATATCATTATTAATTTTATAGATTTTAAAAATTGCATACATAAAAGGTTTTTATTTTTAAAATATTTTCATTTTATTGTCAAAATAAATTGCAAGAGTAATATTAAAAATGTTATAAATCATGTACCTTTTAGTAATTTTATATTTTAACATGATTTTTAGTATTCATATAATATTTATTTTTTATGTCAACGATATTAGTTAAAATAAGTATGGGAGTTGGGTTGAGTTTTTCTCCAAAATATTTCTTTTCCACAAAAATGTAATGGAGACGTCAAGTCAAATCAGAGCAGAAAAGTAATTAAAAGGCCTTTTTTTTTGTGTCTAATTTAAAGGCTTTGCTCCGAAAATTATTTTTTATATGGCCTAACAATGGGTGTAATTCCATGTTACGTGACGCAGTAGGTGATTTGATTTAATATGGCGCAGCAATTAGGGTTGAGAAAAATCCGTCATTGACGGATTGTAATTTGGATTATTATGATTAGAGTTAAGAAGAATCCGTCAATAACGAATTGTTTTTTTTTTCTTCACAATGCGTCATTGACGCATTCTTTGTTATTTTTTGAAAAAAATGCATTAGATTGAATCCGTGACTGACGGATTGCTTGTCTTTTTTTTTTCTTCACAATGCGTCATTGACGCATTCTATTTGCCATATTGAATGAAAACACCACCATGCATTCATATTGGGATAAATCCCACACCATGCATCCATATCCAAAAAAATCAGCCCCTTTGCTCCTGTGGAAACTAATTACACATTTTCTTTTCTTCCCGTCCCAATGCATGTCACAAAAGTAATACATAAAAGTAATATTGTTATTTTTCCTTTGCTCTTCTTCAAGGGACAAAAGTAATAAGAAGTATTTTCTCGTCTCTATCAAATTCACTGAATCGCTAAGCAATGCTTTGTTATGTTTCTATATGGCAGCTTCTGTGTTTTGTCCTACATCGAGTAGAAATATCAGAATATAAGTTGTTATAAACTCGAAGCGAACACAAAGGCTTGTCCCTTCGGGGACATCCGATAAAATTGGAACGATACAGAGAAGATTAGTATGGCCCCTGCGCAAGGATGACACGCACAAATCGAGAAATGGTCCAAATTTTTTTTCCTTTCTTTTCTGGGCCAAACTTCTCCTTCTTCGTCTTTCTGAAGAAGCAAATAGCCCATATATTTATTGGTTTTTTTAAATTTCGTTTTTGGTATGCTCTTGGTGTATTGGTAAATTTAACTCTTTCCTTCCTGCTGTGCAATTCTTTGATTTTACTCGTTAGTGTGGCTGCCACTGCGGTGGATTCAAGAAGCTATTCAGAGATAAAAAAGGAAAAAGCATGGCATTGCCAAGGTCCATCAACATCCATTGAAGAACTTGCCCTCTCTATATGAAGAACATGCCATTGCCATCTTCCCAGGTATAATCCGCAGTCGCATGCTTGTTCTTCCTCCCTACGTTTCAGATGTGTTTTATTTTTTTTTTTTGGGTCAGACCTACTTTTCAGGTTTACAAGATCAGTCCTTAACTTTATATTCCAACGGGCCTGAGCCCAAATAAGAAACTACTACAATAACAAGATCACTCAAGTTTTATCAAACCAAAAATTGAAACCCATGTATACCAAAAGAGGAATCAAAACCCATGCCCAAAAGAATATCAAAACCGTGTTAACCAAAATCAAAAGAAAAAAAAAAGATCAACTTTGGTTGGTCTAGTATTTAACTCTTTAGTATGCTCTAGTGGTTAGATATGTGCATGCCCTAATAGCAAATTCTTAAATTGTGTTGAAAAAAAAAAGAAGAAACAAAAAAACTGTGTTGGTCCTTGCCCATTCCAATTTACTCCATATGATCTTATCCGTTATCACGCCATACGATAGAGAATCTCCATTTCGTTTTATTTTTTGTGATGGTAATCATGAAGTGGGTTAAGTTAACCCGTTAACCAATTGACATTGGTTCTCTCCATTTCATCTAAGCATGTACAAAATCTTGAGAAAAAAAATTTAGCAAATGATTGTTGTACAATTGACTTTGATTTGAACAATTAAAGTAAGGGTGGGTTTGGTAAAGCTTTTACTTTTCAAAAGTAGCTTATGAAAGTTGTCTTTTAAAAGATAGCTTTTTAAAAGTCGTAGCACGTGTGTTTGGTAAAATTAAATTAAATTAGTCTTTTAATAAGCACAAGCAACAACAATTGTGTTTGGTAAAATGATTTAAAAATTTAAAATGACCATAATAGATATAAATGTAATAATAAATGCGAATATTTATTATTAAATAGGGTTATATTAGACTTTTTAATTTTGATAAGCACAAGACATCTTTGAAAAGCTCATTCTTAGGTGCTTTCAAAAGCACCCCTATCTTTTAAAAGTTACAAGCACAAGCACGTCGTCTTTTTTATTTACCAAACACAAAATAAGGTGCTTATGCTTTTAAAAAGCACAAGCACCCTTCCGAAAAGCTTTACCAAACTTACCCTAACACAATAATACTTGGTAGAAATAAAGAGAATAATAACTTTAGTTAACCAATGCCAATTGCTCTATAAATACCCACTTTTGCTACTGTTCCAGTGATTTTCCATAACCAATCCACACTGCCTATGCATAGTAGGCTACTCGGCTCTTTTTTTTTTCGGTCATGGGCTGGCTCATTCTTCCACAGCTATGCGGTTACAGTTTAGGACTAGGATATTCCCACTGCTTAGGAACAGGGGCGAATTCAGAAAATTAATTTTGTGGGGTCGAAAATAAAATTAAAAATAATTGTGGATCAAAATATTTTACAAAGGGCACCGAAAATTAAAATTTAAAAATTCAAATATTATATATATATTTGGCAACATTATCTTTTTGGTGAGTTATAAGATGGGAAGATTTTCATATAAAAAAGTGAAAATTATTATATAAATACCTAATGTTATTTAAAAAGATTAATAAAAATAAAATAATAAACACTCCACATGATAGTTAAATCAAAACAATCTTATTTATAATTAAAAATAATATATAATTATAATACTTAAAATAAAAATAAGTAAAAATTAGAATATGTAAAAGTTAAAATAAAAAGCAAGTAAAAGAGAAAAAAAACAATAAAAGAATTAAAAAGAATAAAAGAATGAATGAAATGGGTACCCACATAAGAAGCACATAGTTGTAACCAAGCTGCCATCAAACCAATAGATTGTTTATAGCCTAACTTATCATAATAACTTATATATTCAATACATGAAAATCCGGGGAGCCACGGTCTACGCTCCCCCTTGTAGATCCGCCACTGCTTGGGAGCTTACGGTATATATAATCACATCTTCTAACATAAGTGGTAAGTGACTTGTGTTGCTTAAGTGTTTAGTTTTGGATTTGAATTTTGAGAGCGATATGTATGTAGAATGCGATGTGGCCACGTCAAACTCTCCGATAGACGCTCGATAAGACATAAGGGATTAGTTTGGGCCTAACGGGCCTAAATACCCTCCATTGAATAAAACATATATATATGAGCTGATTTATTTTCACTTTGTTCATCTCGCCTATGATTTAGGAAGAAAAGTAACTTCAGAGTTCCAACATCTTTATTGGATAAAAAAGAACATTAGATGAGCTAGCATAGTTTTGTTTCATAATGCAATGGGAAGGAACGAAAGTTTTCTCTTCCTTGTCTAAAAGTGATTTTTTAACATTTTTCTCTGTTGCATTTAGAGATTTAAAATTAAGATTTTATGCATATTAATTAGTTAAACTCCTTCACTATTAGATAAAAAAGAACTTTTAGTGGGTTAAATCCATTCACGTTTAAATGAATGTGGCTAAGTAAACAGAGTATACAAACGTTGCATGTCCTATGTCTCAATAATAATAAATTCATCAATATATAATGCTTTTAGTTTGAATCAAAATCAAACAGCAACACCATCAGAATTACAGAGAGATTGAATTAGACTTTAAACCTCTAAAATTTCTAGTAAAATAGTTCCTCCATTTGTTTAAAAGAAAGTTTCTCTACTCCTTTTTGTATAAAACAACCTTGGTAATGTGGCATACTTATAACTTTGGTTGGTTTATGTCCATGTCCATTATACTTATAGAACAATCGAGGCATTTCTATGGCCTTGTTTGGTTCATATTCATGTTGATCACACGGCAATATGTGTATACCGTTTGTTTGCTAAGATATAAATTTATAAAGAAAACTGTTGGGTTTTTGGGTTCCATTCCTGTGTAGAAAAAGATCCAAATGTTAATATTTAGGCTCATGAAATGGCTGAAGTGGCTGGAGGTATGTTAGAGTTGTCAATAGAGGTCTTATTATTGAGAGGACAAGAAGCAAACACTTGAGAGAAGAAGAGAGAAATCATTTTCGCACAAACACAAACTTTTCTCCGTAAATTGGATCCTGCGAATTCGTTAGCCGTTGGATCGAGCTCAAATTTAGACTGCATATTCTGCTCATTCTTTTCTTCATTATGAACGGCTGAGATCTTGATTGGAGGTTTATGGTGATAGAAATCAAGCTCGGACAGAGGTCCTGTTGTTGTGGTTTTTTCATCCTCTTGATTCTAGTTTATGAGTTTTGAAGCTTGGTTGTTTGGCTTATTGTATGCACATTTTGTGCAGTAATTAGTGACTCTCTGTACCCTATTTATAATCATAATGAAGTTATTTCCTGGTTTTAGTGACTTGTGGTTTTTACTTGTTACATTGAAGATGTTTTCCACGTTAAAATCTTAGTGTGCTAGCTTGTTTATATTTTCTTATTATTGTTGTTTTTTCTGCTGCTATTTGGTGTTATTATTGTTGATGGTTTCACTTGATTTGAGTGGGTATTGTTATTCCTCTAATTCTTGCAAGTAGAGAATTGTGTGTTTTAATTCCTATCACAAACTGCTACATACAAATACTCCAAAAGACATGTATTTTATGTCTTTCCAAATAATTAAGACGTTAAAATTTATATAATTTTATTTTTTTTATATTTTTTTTAATTTCAACCATTCTTCATTCCATTTTTCATTTCCTCAATTTGGCAATTTACATACCATTCCCATTACTAATGTCGACTTCAAGCTTTAAGGACGTCGTGCCGTCACCCCCATCCCGTTTTTGTCAATGTTGTTAGTCTTCTCCTTGGAAACATCGTGGTAAAGGAGAATGAAGGTTGTGAATGGTTTTAGTGAAACGGGGTTCAATCTAGGATCCCTTTCCACTTGCTTGCTTCACGCAAATTTAAAACTTATTTAACTCTGTTTCAGTTTAAACGCAATAGCAAGAGACTTTCATTTTATCTCATAAATTACAGACAACACAAGCTTAAATAACAAAACAAAAAGCTTTAAAGGAGGCAAACAATATTATATTAATTCAACCACTCCATTGTGACCTACATCCAATTTCCACCATCAACATAATAAAATTTTCATTATCAAATCGCGTAATTACATTCATCAATTCCTATAGAGTTCTACTAACATTATTCAAGGAATGCCTCACACAAGGAGTTTCCCTCTAAACTCAACTAGTCTAGAACACCACTACCAAGTGCCAACCCAACTTGGATAAGAAAAACAACTAAAGTTCAATTAACAAAACAGAAAACATTCCATATTTAAGATGTAATTTTCATGGCTTTTTACTAATGTATCACTCTTGTCTTTTACAAAGGCCTCATAAATGCCTCTTATCTCATGAAAATAAGAAGTGATAAACTAAGAAAAATAAAGTATTCTATTGAAGCACAACGAAGGAGAAGGCACTGCAAAATGCAATTTGAAAAACCTCTGTATTTGTTTTCTCTCTCCTTACTCTTCTTTTTGGGTGAACTATCTTTTTATTGAATAGTGTTGCCTCCAAAAAGCACAAAGCAAGTCAACTATTTTCTGAGCAAGGACCAAGACAAGGAGCTAGTTGTTTTTTGTATCATCAGTAGGGTTGAAAAGCTTGGCTAAATCACAAGGCTTCTTTTCTAAATGCATGGGCAGCATCAACCCATTTTGGTGCAAGTGTGCAGCTGCAACAGCAACAAAATCAAGTATCTTGCTGATCCCTTTTTTATTCCTTTGATGACAATCGTTTATCTTGACTTTGCCTCCAAATTTGATTCTCCTTCATTAGATTTATGATGTTGATGTTGAGGCTTCTCCACCAAGCTGCTTGCAATCAAAAGATGAATTTTCCCTATCTTTCTTTTGCACAAACTGAGCTACACAAGGATTTGGAGAGATTGCAAATTTTTGCTCTCAAGGAAGCAAATAAGCTCTACTCTCATTCAAGAATTGGGCTGCAATAAAAATAAATTGGGCATGCACTACATAAAAGTATACATCAAACAACACTTGGGTTATTAAACCAAAAATAATAATGTTTTGTCATTATACAAAAATATATTATGTTTCTTAAACTCAATAGAGAAGTTATTCTTGCGTCATTCTTCCGCCTTTGTTGTTCTTGTTTTCTTCACGGTGCCATCCTTCATCCCCTTTCTGACAACATGGTTTGTCTTTTCATTGGCGTTATTGCAACAAAGGAAATGGTCGTATCTACCTCGTCTCCTAGTCTTGAATAATTTTTAGAGAGTTTTTGAGGAATTCAAATTCTCTCATTTTCTCCCATTCTCTCCTTTTATTTTTTTAGCTACACTAACCAAAACAATTGCTTGATGTTAATGTTTTAATGTTTGTTTAATCTTGCTTAATTGTGTAAACATCACTCACTAGTTTAATTTTGTTATTTAGGTTGGTATTGATTAGCTAGGTTGTTAGCTTAGTTTCATGTGAACTTAGTTACTTTTTTATGATTAGAAACCGTTAGAATCTTAGGATTAGATGAACCTTGTTGTGATATTTATTTATCATTATTGATTAATTGATGGTTGTTGTGCTTATTTGCATGAAATTGGGATTAGAACACTTGGTTATTCATTAAATTCATATTTTTCAAAAACTGCACGACCAAGTGTTTGATGAAAATCCTCAATGGAATTTTAGTTTTGTTTTGTTTTCCCAATTCTTGCCTAAGTTGATTTGTTTCACTATGGCTATGTTTTTGCACTTAAACTGTGATAAAAACCAAGTTAATTACCATTGAAAGCTTGATATATTGTTAGTATGCATGAAGTTGTTTATGATAGGTGTTTGTACTTAGTTGATATTTATTTAACAATGTGCTAAGTGGTGCTTAATTTTATTGCTCAATATTCATTGATATGTATGCTTGGTCACCACGTATGATATGTTATTATTGATTCCATTCAACCATGATTGTTAAGGAAACACCAACCTATATGTGATTTATTGATTGAACTAACATGGTATTATTGCTTGTTTCTCATTGATTGTTCGAACCTTGTTAGTATTTCTCTTCAATAATCAATCCTATAATTGTTTGTTGGATTTTCTATCTTTCAGATGGCGATAAGGACAAAGTTGATAGTGATGATAAGCACCCAAGGATTAGACCGCTTCCAAGCTATACACTTGTGCACAAAGGATTGTGTCATCTTCTAGCGTGAACATTTTACTGCTTTCCTAATTAGTTATTTGCTACTTGTTTGTTGATGGTATACATCCAATCCCCTCTTTCCCTGTGAATTGACACTGCAAATAGTTTAGTTTTTCAAACATGGGTTTCTTTTAGGGGACACCATCAAAAAAATTTTGAAAGTTAATTTGTTTGACTTGACTTTTACACTTGCTTTGAATTGTCTAATCATAAATTATAGTGAAAGAACACACTACCTAGAGAGATTTTGAGTTTAACATTGTGGTTTCACATTTTTAAAATCACCATTTTCTTTTTTAGTTAATTCCTCTTCTATAATCGTAATTCATGATTTACTTAGTTCTTTATATCCAACATTGTACGTATTTGTATATTTGCGTGATAGAGGCTTTCATTTCAAATTAGCTAACTTACCAAATGGCCTAACCCTTTAAACATCACCCTTACAAATAGCTTTGAGCCTTGAAACCCATTTTTTCTAATATAGCTCATCATAAGTCATGAAAGCGAAAATCATGATTGTCCCTTATTTGGTCTTGGTTAATCGAGCATTTAATGGTTAATTAACTTTTGAGAGAAGAAAATAAGTGAATAAGGAAGAGCAATATTTTGTAAGAGGAGTGAAAAAAATGAGTTTTTGAATTGAAAAATGTCAAGACATTTGGGGATACACATATGCATCCATCATTGTAATCTTATGTATTTGCACAAACTACCAAACAAAAAAAAGAGGTGGCAAGAAAAAGAAAGAAAACAAAGAAGAAAGAAAAAATAAAATAAAATAATTTAAAAAACAAGAAAAAAAAATCATGTCACTTTAAAGTAGCAAAACAAGGCTACCAAATAAGCAAATGCATATGACATTCATCCATCATAGGGAAGTTGCATTACATGTATTTTTGTCTAAATATAGATTGAGGAATATTGTGAAAAGAGTAAAGAAAAAGAGAGTTAGGTGCATCTTCTGTTAATCAAAGTTTCAAGCACTAGCTCACATTCACCTTGACCCAATTACAATCCTACAAAGTCCTCTTGATGTTGCACACATACATACATTAGATGTTGATTGTTAGAAGCAAATTAAATTGTGAAAAGCAAGATTTGAAAGGAATCGAGAACTTTTAAACCCTAGACACTTGAGCGATTAGAGTGTATACACATCTAGTGAGTGTTCTTAAGCTCAACTCTATGTCTTAAGACATTTCTTGCAGTGTAAGTCAAGTATATCCTTTGAGCTTAATTGAACTTTTGGGGTTAGTATTTACTGTAATACTTATGCCCGTTGTTTTGCACATGTTTGCTAAATTTCCTGATTTGTAGTTTTGTTCATAGCATGAATCTTGTGTACTTTCTTCTTTGATGTTCTCCTTGATTTTGGTCTGCATTTTAAGAAGTCTCACTATTTGCATTTGGTTTTATTCAGTTGAGCATGAATACATGCTATTGTTTAAGTGTTGGAAGGTTTGATAAACCTATTTTTTATGGTTTATTTTGTACTTAAATTGAAGGATTTATCAAACCAAACTAACATAAATAGATATTGAATGAGCATCTTTGTGAATTCGTCCTTGATTGTGCCTTAAATAAGAAAACGCATGTTTTAATATTTGAATTGCCAATTTCATTCCACTTTCATCCCATCCGATACATTGATGTGTGTGTCTAAGTGTTTCAAGGTTTAGGAAGCAAGGATGGTGGTTTGGAAGGAGTGGAGAAAGCATACAAAAGCGAAGATTTCACAAAGAAGCAAGAATGAGAAGCGGAGAAAAGGAATTGTAATAATTGGATTGGAGCAAATTTGGACTCTTTGGAAAGAAGAATTCAATATCTACAACTTTCATTGTGAAGACTTCTTCCAATTCTAAGTGATTCTATGTGGAATTCACATCTAAAGATCGGTGCTCAGAATTTCCCTAAAGTTGTCAATCATAACCTCGTCATACTAATTGGATCATAACTTGAGCTACATAGGTCTAAACGATATGGTTTCAACACCATTTGAAAAAAATCAAAAGCTTCTAAACCGCATATTTATATCCATATGCGTGCGACCGCACAAGTACCTCATGCGGACGCACACACACCGGAGTGACGTACAAGTCACGTCTTCTCACCCATGCGGTCGCACGTATGCATGGGCAGCACTGAGTTTGAAGGTCAAAAAAGAGAATTTCAAACCAAATGGAGGCCTATAATAAGGAGGGATGCTACCACAACTAAAGACACACCTTTGAGACCCATTTTTGGGATCATTAGTCTTGAATAATTTTTGGAGAGTTTTTGGGGAATTCATATTCTCCCATTTTCTCTCTTAGCTTAATTGTTCTTAAGATCTCCTTTTATTTTTTTCGCCACACTAGCCAAAAAAATTGCTTGATGTTAATGTTTTAATGTTTGTTTAATCTTGCTTAATTAATGTTATTGTTACTATTATCTATTTCTCAATTTTAGCTTTCTTATTTTTGTGTTTCTTTATTCATTATGTCTTTTTATTATGTATAAACCAAGTGTTTGATGTTTTGTTTCTCATAAATATGGAGTAGTGTTTTTGTACCTTGATCATGGGTTGAAGTGTGGATGATCTTAGCCACTAATTCCTAAGGAAACGAATGAGTTAAGGAAATTGTTAAAACCGTTTGTTGACGCTAGCCTTTTGCCAGTGAGTTTATCTTCACCCGAGGAACTTGATGGATTATTCTCGTTCTTTAGTGGCAAAGGTATAAATTTCCATCATTCGTAAGTAGTTTAGGACTTACTAGATAGGATTAATTTCCCCCACTCGACCGTTTAACATAGTGGGTTTGATTCCTTACGTGACAACCATTCGTAATTGGGGTTAGTGGTGATCATAGAGACAAATTATACTTCAACTTAAGTCCAAACACTTTTTATTAATAGCAATACAATTTACTTCTTGTTCCATTTTTTTGTTCACAACTCTTAACCATTGCAACCCCAATATTTTTACAACCATCAACAAGTCTCAATTTTCAATTCCTAGGAAAAAGGACCCGAGTGCAATACTTTCAGCAATTTTTTATTGTAAACTCGTGACACTTTTTGTAAATTTCGACACACTTGCTTTCGCTTGGTTGGAACTATACTAGCGATAAGAACTTGATTTTTAAGATCATTTCTAACCGACCAAAACGGATGCGTCACCATCCAACCACATCAACATGCCGTTAACGTCTCAATGACGGAAGTTATCTCAAGTAGTAACATGGGTTATGTTTCTAAATTTTGAAACTAGATGGGGTTAAATAAAATTTTATAGACTTTTATGAGCTATATATTAATTAGATATGTAGATGGAAAACATAATTATTGTTGTAGATGATTCGTAAATATTTAAACACCCCGAAGTTCTGACAGAAATAAAATTATATGATTTTAGAAATAAATAATAAAAATAGTTAGGATAAATGTACCTCAAAAATGGAGCACTAAGTTAATTACTCGTATCCAATATATATTATAATACGGAATATAAAATATATATTAAAAATAACTTAAACACAATATATATTTATATAAAATACATAATAATTTATTTTGTAATTAGATTTTTTGTATACACTTCATATTTTTTTATTAAAAATTTTAAGAAGAAAAAGTTATTGCAGGTGGTAGGAATTGAAAGATAAATCAATTGACCCGCACGAGCCGCACCATCAACCGACAAAAACCCGAAATGTTTGACTTATTTCATCTGCGCATGCACTGTGACCAACCCATGACAAAGCAACCTCAATTAGAAATAAATAAATACGATATATACCTACAAAGTTAATTATTAAATTAGTTTTATATATATATATATATATATATATATATATATATATATATATATATTTTAATATATTTTATAAATATAATTGATATGATAGCCGATTTTTTATATATTGATAGTACGATCATTTATTTCTTATTTTAAGTTTAAATTTGAGACCATTGATACTAAAAAGGTATTTATTATTTTATCAACCATGCTTTTTGAAAATTCATATCCTTTATGAAATTTCAATTGCTCAAACAAAACTATCTCTAATTAAAAAAGATAAAAATTGATGAAAAATATATTTTAAAAAAAAACTTAAAGGACAACGTAAGAAGTAAGGAACTTCTAATAATAATGGTCCCCTATTCATTACTCTCAAAGGATGATCATTAATTATTAGGAGTGACCTTTCAATTGAACCTTATAAAGTTTGGGTCATCACAATTATTATTGTCATCATTGTTGTAGAGTTGGATGCCTATCTAATTTGGTTGAACCAATAATCTTGTAATTTTTCATTATGATGATAGTGACTATAATGAATTGATTGTTATTACATATTACAGACACATGAATGGCATCAATTTAAAATTTACTGCTTCTATATTGATCATGAACTTTTATCCCATTAATTAATTAAATATTTTTTGAGAAATTTGTAGTAGGAATTCCTTTTTTTGTTACATTAGAATTTTTTTTTCTAAGGTCAGATAAAACTTGAATTTGAAATCCTTTACAACGAAAAAAAGTAATGTCATTTGAGCTATAACTCATTGGCATTATGACTTTTTATTACAACGAAAAAAAGTAATGTCATTTGAGCTATAACTCATTGGCATTATGATTTTTTATTTTTGACTCGATGAGAAAATTTATAGTATATATTTAATGGAATTTATTTAAGAAGTTCCAAAATATATTACTATTTAAAAGATAGAATGTGAAAAAAGTTTTAGTTTTTCTAATATGTTAAAGTTATATTCATCATTCGAAAATTTATTTGCAACAATAATTTGTCAAAATGTAAAACAAGGAGCATATATAATAGTAAACGAACTATTTCTTTCAACTTCAAAAACGTTTATCAATAACAAGATGGTAATTATTCTGACATTCTCCAAATTGAAAAATAATTTAGTCACTCCTCAAAATACTAATATCACTTCCACTCAACAACGTTTTTATTTATTTTTCCAAAAATATCCCCTTAAGACTATTTTAGTTGGATTGGTAAACTAATTTTGAATTAGGGAGTGGCATTATCCACTCTTAATAAATCCCTTTAAGTGTTTTATTTTAATACAGGATATTTGTTTGAACTGAATTTTAAACAATTAGCTCATTGTATTATTTCCACTTTTATTGAAACATACAATTTCGTAAGTTATGTAATTTTAGAGTAGATTTAGTGCATGCATACATACTCCAAAAATTATTTTAGAGTATACATTTTGCATAATATAGATTTATTATGCGATTGTACGAAATAGATTTACTCTAATTTACGCAAGATATCAAAATAATTCTGTAAAAGATTGAACTGTTGAGATATATCTTCAAATCCTTCTCATCTCTCTTGTCAAACAAGGACACTTATTGTCTTGTGTTCGT
Organism: Stylosanthes scabra; assembly: GCA_036250425.1. Taxonomy (NCBI): domain Eukaryota; kingdom Viridiplantae; phylum Streptophyta; class Magnoliopsida; order Fabales; family Fabaceae; genus Stylosanthes; species Stylosanthes scabra. The sequence goes on along the minus strand of JASCZI010090655.1, from coordinate 155,623 downwards.
ATGTTTGACATATTTTAGATATGATATTCGCTCGATATGTTTGTCTTTAATGTTCATCTGTCTTTATAAAACTCAAAAAAAAAATTCTTCAAACACACAAGATTACCAAAATATTAATGATGTGTTCACATGTTCAACTTTATTATTAACATATATTCTTAAAATGAGTTTAAATATAATATATATATATATATATATATATATATATTATTTGTTAAAACATACAATTATTTTAAATATTAAAAAAAAATCTATATTTTAATATAAATAAAATATTAAACATTATTTTAATTTATAAAAAAATTCAGTATATTTTATATATATAACATGTCCAATAATATATAAAAAATTAAAATTAAGTATCTCTACGTCTTCTTGTGTTGTGTTTTATGCCATGTCCATCCAGGCATACACCATAGATTCTTGTACTACAAGTTTGACAAGACAAACTCGGTTAGGATTTAGGAACTAGTGGAATCTAAACCTTTTACGGACACATATTTCCGCTTCAAAATAAGTAAGAAATTTAAAATATTTCTAAGTTCATTTTCAAAGAAAAATATATCCGGCACGATCTTAAGCCGGATATAAAAGAAACTAATGACAAGTTGAACAGTCACAAAATATTAGATATATATCATTGTAGCTTCATCTAGATCCCGGATCGTATAGAAAGCTAAATTTAGCAAACAAATTTTCATGTATAGTATTTTTTTTGTCTGTTCAAAATTATATTAAACTCTTGAACCTTTCTGTTAATTCTTGATTAATATATTAAATTCAATAAATAGTGTTATGTTTAAAGTGGTCAGGGGAAACTCAAGTTAACCGATTTAAGTGGTCAGAAACTAACAACAAAAGTAATATCACATAAATTTGTCACCTACGACATTTTCTTTATAGAGTATTGATAATATATTGTTATAATTTAAAGATATTTTATTTAACTTGATATCTATCATTTTATATATATTTATCACTATAAGAAACTATCGGAAAACTGGCTATTTTATTCAAGTACCCTTGTTTTGGAAACTTATTTTTTAAATACTCATGTTTTCAAACAATTGACACAACTGCTCTTGTTTAGCAAAGAGTTTAACGTTTTTCAACAAAGAGGCGCATTTCGCAAAGTCGATTCCACCTTGAATATGCGTTTGCTAATGGTGTCATTTCATAGGGAGGCGCTAGCCGCTTCTACGCCTCCACGTAGATTCCACTAAATGCAAAAATGACTCCCAATCAGTAAGTCAAAAAAAAAAAAAAAACTCAGGTGCCACCACAGTAAACGAGGCCAGTTGTGCCAATTGTTTGAAAACAAGGGTATTTAAGGAATAAGTTTCCAAAACAAGGGTACTTGAATAAAATATCCCGAAAAATCGCCGAATTTTCCATCGAACTTGATGAGATGAGGTTTCGACGAGGAGTTTTGCGTCGGATCTACAAAACCCATGCAAAATCCGATGGAAATTATTGGCGGAAAAAAATTTCTGGTGGCGCGAGGATTTTCGTCGGATATGACGACGAAAAATCCAATGGAAATTGCGAAGCCCCTAAACACACCGTTTACTTAAATGATGACTCATTTTGCGTCAGAGCGTTTCCACAGAAAATCCGACGAAAAGTTTGAAATACACTCAGCTCGACGCTCTCGCCTCGTCAGTTCTGTCTTCTACCTCTCTCACTCTAACTCTAACTCTCTTCCAATTTCTCGCTCCACAGGTTTTAGATCGATGAAGGTTTCCTAAAGCGGTAGGCGATCAACAAGGTGAACTGGGCTTCCTCGAAGGGCGGCTACTTGCACACCGAGGGTTCTGCGACGATTCCCAAGACCCGTGCAAGAATGGTAAATCAGTTTCAATTCTTAATTTATTAATTTATAACTCAACTGTACAATATAATTTCACTTATATGACATATTTATTCGTAACATATCATTTTCGATTTTTTTTGCAGACGACGTCATTGGATCACGCACCTACCGAGTCAGAACTCTTCAGGGAGACCCACAAGGAATCGTGACAAATCTATTATGGAGAAGCGCGCCGATTACTTGTTGGTATACTTTTAATTTGCACAGTTGTGGATCAATGCCTAAATTTAAATTCGTTATGATTTGACTATATCTCATTGGTAACTTGGCACGTTATTTTCTCTTAGACCGAGTTTCTTGCAAACTTCGAGCAACCCACTCAATAGGTGCAAGAGGAGGGTGAGGAGAGTGCTGGCACAGTTGAACCGAATGTTGTGTGGCGTCAGACTCTGTCTGAGCCATATTAGAATCGGGTTTATGGGGCCGGTGGATTCTTCGCCGGATCTCTTCGCACCTCCGACTATGGAGGTTCCTATGCCTCTGGCCCTAGCACTCAGGCAGGGCCTGCTTCGGAGACTGAGGTTGTAGACTTGAAAGAGCATGTCCAGAACCTGATGCAGAGCCTCGAGAATAAGGGGCAGGTGCTGCAGCAGTATATAGATGAAGTTCAGAGTCTGAAGGATATTCTAGCTCAGAAGGATGCGTGGGGAGAAGACCATCTACGACGCATGGAGTAGATGTATCGGCAGATGGCAGCCTTCTAAAACCCCCTACACCCGAGGTGCAGCACTATGGGCGGTTCAGGTCCTTCGACTGCACCTCCATTGCCACCTCGTCCACCACCACAGCTGCCAGATCATCCTCCAGCAGACGATGACGATGAATACAAGGATGTGTAGCTAGGCTAATATATGTTTTCCGTACTTGTTCAGTTAGCAACATTTTTATTTATTCATGTATGGAGAGTTTTGTTAGATATGTACATTTTTATTGTGTTTGAATAATGAATAGTTCGAATTTTCTGTTATCTGTTGTATGCATTTATAACTTTATTTGCATAATTGAGTATCAGGTTTAATTTATGCAATAGTGAGTTACAAAGAAAAATTTATGATATTCTGTTTTTTTTAATTTTCGTCGGATATCTTTTTCATTTTTTAAATATATATATTTCTGTCGGATATGCAATCATTATATTCATCGTTGTCAATACTATTTCCGTCGGATTTATTGTTGGATTTTTTTGGTCGGATAAATTCGATGAAAATTATGGTCGGAAAGTTAAAATCCGTATTTCCGTCGAGGAATAAAGCGTCAGATACGGATCCGATGAAAAATAACGATAACAAACTGGTTTCCTATAGTGTATGTATATTTATAATATTTAATATTATGTATTTATTCTAATAATATTTAACAAAATATAAATTAAAATCAAAACAAACAAGTTATAATTACCTATAGCCATCAAACTAACTAATACATGGATATGTTTAGGGTTTAATATTCATTTAGAGTAATATTTAGAATGATCTAAAAAGTTGATATTTTACTATAAACAATAGATACTCAATGTAATCAATTATGTAAATTATCAATGAAATTGTTATCACTCTCTTACTTATGAAATTCCTCTCTAATTCTTCTAGTTCTTCCCTATCTTCTTTTTAATTTCCCTCTAATTTCTCAATTCTATCCTATAGGAGTTCTTATTCCTATCACTAACATTTTTTTTTTAGCTATATACATCACCACCTTCATTCGTAACTTTTTACGAACTTAACATTGAGTTGTTTTTAAAATGTTCGTCATATATACAAGTAAAATAGAAAAAAAAAAATTGTCGAATAATATTATATTAATGCTTATTCTAAATATATTTCTTTTAGAAAAAACTATTCTACAAAAAGTTTTCAAATGGTAGTGTAACATTAATTAACATACATTTTTTATTATTATTATTTTTAATCTCGTGCGCAAACTAGTTTTCAAAGAAAATAGTGACTTTGGCTTCAAAACATGAATGGCTTATGAGTTATGACTCATCAACAAGAGAAATAAATTACACGATTTAATCACGTTCACATGCGTCTTCATCACAATATATATAAAATAAATCTAATATTTCATGCAACCATGCATCTATTTATATTTTACATCTAATAGATCAACGAATGAAGCATATAAATAATGAAATCTAACACAAAAAATTTAAATATAAAAATAATTAAATTTAGTATAAAAAATTTAAGTTACATCAAAAGAAAATAAAAAATTATTTTTACATTTAATAGATCAACGAATCAAGCATATAAATAATAAAATCTAACACAAAAAAATTAAATATAAAAATAATTAAATTTAGCATAAAAAATTTAAATTACATCAAAAGAAAATAAAAAATTATTTTCATTGAAATGGATGCATAACTACATAAACATATATAGTGCTTTTGATAAATATAATCAACTTTTCATTTTTATCTTTTATTTGTATCTTATTTATAAATCGGCCATTTATTGTTTCCTACGGTTAGATTCTCTCCCGTGACTAAGGCTTCTGCAATATCTAACAAAGTTTGTGTTCATATATAAAATGGGTCCACCAAATAATTTGCATGCAGAAAATTTTGTAAGCAAATAAACGACACATCCAAGGCATTTGACATAATTGGTTGGGTTTATCATGTTATAGCTTCAGAATTAACTGGGTCCCTATCACCATTAATAGTTAGGTATTCATGAAATACGATAGTTCTAACTCGCATTTATTGCCACGAAATGTATCTGTTGCATGCAAGAACCTCCTCTTAATAGTCAACTTCTATGCTTTTAATTATTTTGTTTTTATTATTAATATTTTCTTTTTTCCCCTATTTTATTGTGAATATGTTAGTTTGAAATAAAAGCTAAAAATAATTAAAATATCCATCTAGCTCATATGGTTTGACTAACTATTTTCTTTTAATTTTCCTTACTATTAAATATTAATAAATGAAAAAGTATAAGTAATTAATAATTTTCTAACCAATATATTAGCCAATAAAAAATAAAATATTCATAACCACTGTTTATAGAACATGTATAATAAAAGTCATGAACATCCGAAACCTAAAGCAATCATCAACTAACTTTGTATTTCTTTTAAAAATAGAACATCTGAAATCTAGAAACAGAATGAAACCTAAAGAAATAGAATATCTAATTTAAATTGTTAGGTGATATTAACTAAATTTTTATTGATTATTTAGTATTGTTATTAATAAATATGTCAAACTTTAGTTAATGGAGCATTTATTTGGTGGTGCAAGATTTTCTTTAATTATTTTTTTTCCAAAATAATGAAGAGTGCCTTACAAGTTACCAAATGGCAATATTAGCTAATCAAAGAATAAAACTATAAAAGTATAATTTAAATTTATGTTATTGCAATATCTTAATGTAAAAAAAATTGCATCATTAATTAAGCGACATATGTGATCTATAAGGACAATTAGTAGTTTACTAGATTATGTATTTTGCTGTGTTTATAATGTTAAGATGTATATATAGCATAAAATCATAATATTTTCTATTGACTTGTATCAACCACAAGAAATTTTAATTAGTTTGAGTATAATTATTTAAAACATTATTATTTCAATTATATAATATTATTTATTGTTTTATATTTTTTATGAATTTTATCATTTAAGTTATTGTACTTCATGCATGTTTTTATTTCAGAGAAGCAACGATATTTTATTACCCATTTAATTTGTATACTCTATTTAGTTTGATTCCACATTTTTTCTCCTTAAACCCTCTACCAATTAGTCCTTTGCACATGTTCTTTTTGTTTTTTCTTTATCTTTCTACCTATTTGTTTTCTTATTGTTTTTGTTGTTTTTTATTTATTTATTTTCTAACTTCATTTGTGAAAACACGACGACAACCACACCACCCCCATTAACAAACAACAAAATAAGACATACAGAACCTGGAAAAAATTGAGAAGTAAAATCATAATGGTAAAAAAGTGAATAACATATAATGATCAACAAAGAATTTTATTTTTTTGTATTAAAACGGGACATGAAACCCAAAAACAAAGACCTAAATACAAATTAAACCGGGTAAGGAATCCCCTCTTTTATCATCTCTAAGAATAGAAATCAGTTCTGGAGGAGGAATATCCCAAAACATAAACTCAGTATCTAAGGTTAGGCTTTTCTTAGCCAGCCAATTAGCACATTTGTTCCTCTTTTTTCTTATTTATAAAATTTCCTAGTAAATTAACGGCCCAAATGAGATCCACGAGGCTTATATATATTATGGACCAATTGAAGACTACAAGGAATGTTCATGTTAGGGCCCAATAGTGGAAGACCCAAGATACAATATTAATTTACATTTACTTATTAATTCCCGAGACTTGGTTTAGATGGCATATTCATATGCCTCTGTATCAATCACGTCGGGTTCGAATCCTAACAGTGGCTAAAGTGAAAAAAAGAACATATCTAGTAGGGTGTGTGAATGTATTGTGAAACTTATAGGGTGTTTGGAAATCGTATAGAATTCAATTTCAGTGTTTGAAAGTCATGAAATTGAATTCAATTCCGTTGTTTTTTCTCAAAACTAATTCCAAGGTAAACCATTTTGATTTGGAATTCCATGTTGTTGGAAATCCACTAAAAACATGAAATGTCAATAATACCCTCATACCTAAATTATTTTTTTCAGCGACTTTACTTTCTGGCAGCAGCAAAAGTAGATCACCCTTCTTCTTCACATTATTGCTTCTCTTTCCCATGGTTTCTTTTGGCGTTTTTTTCTTCTCTTCTTCAAGTTAATTCTTTTTTTCAACATCAATCGTAAGAATCTCTCTTCTTATTTTTATGTTTGTGTAGGATTTATTTTTGTTTATATTTTTCTATTTTTTCTGTTTAATTTATTTTTATTTTAATAAATTATATGTTTAATAAGGAAGATAAAGCTTTGAATACTGATGTTAAGCGATTTATACGAAATTAGTGTGAAAAAAATTCCAAATAATAAATAAATAAAAATATTGTTTCACTTCACTTTATACTAACTAATATCTGAGACTCCACTAGGAAGAGAGACGGAGATGGACTTACCATCTCAAATGTATACTAGAGTGTTGATTGAGTGGGTTGGTAATTAAGTTTCAAAAAAATTTTTGCTAAAAATTATTACATTTTTATTTATGTCTTATTATTTACATATAAATATAATCTGAATAAAGGGTAAATTTGTCCAAATACAACATTTCAATTCAATTCATAAATCTTTCAAATATTGGAATTCAATTCAATTCTATATTTTTATTAATTTATTCAAGACACTGAAATTCAATTCAATTCCATATCATTAAAAATTTCCAAACACGCTGTTAGAATTTATGGTTGTTCAATACAAGACAAATAAAAAATCTTAATATTACACAAAGTTACAAAACCGTCACATAGAAACCGTTGTGATGACCATTGCAAAATAGGGTAAATTTATTTGCGGCGGTTTTAAACAATTACTATTTATGCTAATTTTAACTATCACAATTTATTTGCGGCGGTTTTAAACAAAATAGGGTAAAAATGCACCTTTTTTTTTGTGTGCATCAAAATATTTATCGGACTAAAAATTTTGATGACTCTCATCCATTTGTGCCAATTTGCGTTGCGGCTTTTCTTTTTTGTTTTGTTATAGCATTTTTATCCGATTATCCACTTTTTAGATTCTATATATATATATATATATATAAATCCCCTACTTTTTCCTTTACATTATGATTGGTCAAACTTATGATACCAGCTAGTGTAGACAATGTCCAAATATTAACCACCATTCTCATTAATCAAATTCGTGCAGAAAAGTAGAACACCCAAAAAAAATTGCTGCAGATGTAGTGCAATGATCATCAAAAAATTGTCTGTATATATACTTATAAGTTGTTTAAACTATTTATTCAGTAGAAAACAAAATATACACTTATACTACTAACTCTTGGTGAATAAAAAAGAAAATACTAATTCTTCAATATAATTAATATGTCATTGTTCTTTTTTTCGAAAATGTAAGTGTTATGCCGGTTTTATAATTTTCAAAATAAAATCTTTGATTCAAGTTCTAATATCTGGGACCAGAATCAAACTCCTCAAAGATGTGAGTACCAGTCAATGAAGTGCATCAAAATCAAAAAAGTTTTAGAATGAAATAAGAATTGAATTAAAGAAAACAAAATTCTGGAATACAAATTACACTTCACAAAATTTCAAAGTGTAATAATTATGATAACTAAACAAAGAACGTAAATGAACGTAAATAAAGAAAAATAAAATCTAAAACTTGAAATAAATAAGTTTGAATTTAAAGATTAAAGAAAGAACACTACAAAAATTTTTCGGAATAACGACCGATATAGCGACCTATTATGTCGGTCACTAAAACCTTGGTGGCTAAATTTAAAATAGCGACCGATTTTGAACCAACCTTGATCTCTACATGTGCTGTTAAATCAGTCACTAAATCGGTCGCTAACAAAATCTGTCGCTAAATGGCGACCGATTTTTCGGTTGCTAAATCAGTCGCTCCCAAAATCGGTCGCTAAATTGCAATGTTATTTTTAGTTGCTTAGCGACCAATTTTTCGGTTGCTAACCGGTCGCTGATGGCTGATCTAAAAATCTAAATTCAATCACTAAATCGATCGCTATTACTGATTTTCTAATTATAAATTTTCATTAAATTTCACATATACCGCTATTAAAACTTGATTTTCAAACATAATTCTAATTTAACAAAATAAAAATATCAAACAGAAATCAATTTTTCATATAAAAACCAAAAACATTTACAAAAGTAATGTTTATATAACTAATCATTTAAAAGTCTTAATTACTAACTAATATCATGTTACAATGATTACAATCACTCTTTAGAAGATTGTTCATGCTTTCCATTCATGCTTTCCAATCTCCTAGACGCACATCTTTTCCTTCCTGAGTTCACCTTAACCTTCAAACATTTAAAAATTGCAATTATTCATACATAAAAAGAACCATAGTGAATGCAAAGCTAACAGAATGCTTACAATGATTAATCAAAGCTTTTGATAAAGCATTGGATTCTTAAGCAAAGCAGAGCTAACAGAATGCTTACATTATTTGAAATGTGATTAAATTTTCAGCATGATCACATCACACCACTTAATCAAATAAATCACAAATAAATAAGAGAACTCCAAATGTTACCTTTGGTGATCATTGGAACGTCTAATTAATTCATCTGGAATATCACATCCCTGATAAGATGCTAGCACTTGCCTTTTATCAGCTGGACTATTGCGGGTAACAACTACACGAAAAGGAAGTAATGCAAAATAAGACACCATCCATACTGATAATTGGAGTTAGTGGTTGAACATAACATAAGGTAAAGGAAAGTGCAAAAGACTAACATACATGTATAGAAGCAAATAAATATAAATAAGATAGAAATGTCTTACGAGGTCATGACGTAATAATTTGCTATAGGCTTTTTTAACAGCAGGTCCTGTAATTAAATCAGTCAAAGAAACTGGTTGCCAACCACATTCAGACCACAGCACCTGATCATCATTGGTAAAGAAAACTAGTCAACATAAAAGATGATGTAGCATATCAGAAGGACCAAAATAAATAAGATAAAGTACATTCCATCCCTAAACTCTAATTTCTCCTCAGAGACTAAACCTGATAAAAAGCTTTGTAATTGTTGGAGTGACTTGTCATATGGGGAATCAACAATACAAAACATCTGCAGTAATAAAATCATATAATAAATATAAGTAGTCAAGCTATCAAAGTCCAAATAGTGATATACACATTAAAGCACTGTTTTTACCTTGAGGGTATTGTGAATTCGATCTAGTGCTATGCTACCAAAGTTTGTGAGCATGCCCATGATAAATTTCTGCCATGCAAATACAAGGGTTAGATTTCCCACTTAGATACACTGCCAATCTATTTCTAATTTTCTTATCATCAGTTACTGATTGACTATTGGGCATTGGCTAATCATTATACCATTCAAAGAATAAGAATCAATTCTACTTCACATACCTCATATACAGTCATCTCTTTATGAAGTTGATTCTCCACAGAGGACACGGATCTTTCTTCTTCCTCGTCGCCCCCTAGAAGTTCATGCATACCACTA
>JASCZI010090655.1:80432-124598 GCA_036250425.1 Stylosanthes scabra | reverse complement strand
GTGAGTATGGGCTCTCTAAGATCATGAACTAGATTAGTCTTGCACTTACCTTATAAAACCAACGAAAATGAAGACAAGAAGAGGGAGATGATGCCACGGACAAGAGTTTGGAAAGAGCAAGCTTTGTTGTTGATGAAAAACTTTGAAGATATGATGATGGTGGTCTTGGGTGGAGCTAGAAGAAGTAGTAGGAGATTGTTCTTGCTATTTCTAATATGATATTAGTGTAGAGGAGGACAAGAGAAGAAGATTGATGTATAGTGTGAAGGTGTTTGGGTGAGAATCTAGACTTTGATGTTCATCATGTTCATATGAACATTCAAAGTGTTCTTGTTGAAACTCAAAGAAAAAGGGTGTTTGATCTTTAAAAGAAGGAGAGAGAATGTGTTTTTGGTGTTATGAAAGGTTAAAAATCTGAAATAGAGATGAATATAGAGAGAGAGAGTTTCGAAAGTTTAGAGAGAGGTTGGAGGATTTTTGGTGGTGTTTTTGGTGTAATTTTTGTATGAAGTTAAGTGAGTGGTAAATGAGGTTAAGTGAGGTTAAGTGTAGGTAAATATGGTTAAATGAATTTGAATAATTTTGGTAGAATGGGGGAGGGAAGCCACGGCTAAGAGTGGAAAAGTGAGCATCTCATTTTTTGTTTGTTTTTGTTATGAAGAGTGTAGTTAATTTTGTGGGGGTAATGGTAAAATAAAAATGATATAATATGATAAATGTGGTAAAGAAATATTATAATAAGAATAAGGTGATATAGATAGAATCAAATGGAAGCTTTTGCATGTTCCTAAGCCATGCAACCAATGAGAGAGAAGCCTTTTCAAAAAGGTGTCTCAAAAAGCAAAAAGCAAGAGAGAGAAAAACTAGAAGGTGTCATAAAATATTCTAGGGCATTCTTGGCTTTTACGTCTCAACTTTTACGGGGCGACTAAGGTCCAAAGACGTATTATAGCGTCGCGCTATAATTCTAACATTCCGTCGTATTTCACATCTTACCGAAATCACGATCGGACGTTTCACGACGAAAACTAGCGTCGCTAAAATGGTTCGAAATTCACACCTTGAATTTCGCCACCCTTGAGCTATCAACTCGAGCTCATCTAGGAAATTATAATTTCCGTTGGAGATATTCTTCCTCAATATCCTCCGCTCATTCTAAAAGCGGCCAAAACGGTCAAACCGTCGCCGAACAGCGCATTGTCGCTAAAAACAGAAAATCATCGAAACAGACAATCACTGGAGACGAACTCCACCTCAAACATATCTAGGGCATCTAAAACCCTTAAGCACGCCATTCATTCATCAAAAACACAAAAGCAAGGCGGTTCACACGTTTCTGTCAGAAACGGGAATAGCAGAAAGACGGGGTTTTACACTTCACGAGATATTTCTCGTTTAGAAAGATTTTTTAGTATTTCATTTGTAATTTCATCTGTACATTTTTCAGTGCTTATCTTCGTCCATGGAATAGCTATTAAAGCTGCTCCCCATGTTTCCTTGTTTGCATCTGTATATAAAATAAGAATATCCTCCTCTTTATAGTTATAAAGAGTTGGAAGATTAGTACAACTTTCTTTCAATAATTTTACATCTTCAGTATCATCTTCCGTCCAATTTCATGTAACTTTTTCAGATAATTTCTTTTGTAAATTTCTTCGATTTTTTGCTAAATTTTTTAGGAATCTTTGATCCACTATATAATTTAGATTTCCTAAAAATCTCTGCAATTGTTTTCTTTTTTTCATTTTATCAGGAAAATCTTTCTGTTTTTCTAATACATGTTTCTGAATTGAAATGAATCCTTCTTTCAGTATTCTCATTCCTAGGAATTCTATTGCTTCTTTTGCAATTTCTCCTTTCTTTTTATTTAGTACTAAACCCTTTTCCTTACATCTATTTAATACCTTTAAAACATCTTTTAAATGCTCTTCTTTTTGTCCTTTAGTAAAGATAATTATATCATCTGTATATGCAAGACATATGTCTTCTAATCCTTCTAAATTTTTATCCATAAATTCTTGGAATATTCCTGGTGCTTATTTTAATCCAAAAGGTAGTACCTTAAATTGGTAGAATTTTTTAGGTGAATAGGTGAATGTCGTTAATTCTTTAGTCTTTTCTTCTAGTCTTAACTGCCAATATCCTGATTTTGCATCTAATGTTGAAAAGTAATTCTTCCCTTTTAATTTATTCAAGATATACTCTTTTCTAGGTAATTTCTTTGCTATTCCTATTGTTGCTTCGTTCATTTTGATGTAATTTATAACCATTCGTCGTTTTCCTCTTTTAATTTCATTATGATTATTTACATGAAATGCTGGTGTTGAATGTCTACTTTTACTTGGTTCAATTATCCCTAAGTCTAACAATTTATTACATTCTTCTTCAAATTCTTTAACATCAGTAGGACTATAAGGTATTCTATTTGGTACATTTACTTCCTTATTTGGGTCTTTTAATTTTATTTCTATTAATTCAGTATTTTTGTTGATTCTAGGGTCTAAAGGATAATCACTCGTTAGTTCATCTAAAATGCTTTCTATCTGTTTTTCTAATGATGTTTCCATAATACTTTGTAATAGAAAATATGCTTTTCTAATAATAGTTTCCATGCTATGGTAAATTGGGATCCATACAATTTTTTCTTTTTGTTGTCCTAATTTTTTGCCTTTAGACTAATTTTATTAAGAGTTTGTGTAAATGGTTGGTATAATCTTAAAAAATTATTTCCTAATATAAGATTCATTCCTGTTTCTTGTTGGTATATAGTTGGGATAGGAAAAATATTTCCTTCAATTTTTAACAACTGTATTCTTACTACTTTTGTAATTTTTAGTAGTGATTTATTGGCTATTTTTACTTTTATGGGTCTTTCTAGTTTATCCCATTTTGTAAATAGATTTTTTGTTCCTACACATAAATTTGCTCCTGTATCTATATATGCTCTTATTTTCTTAGACCGATTTTGCCTAGCTTAAGGATTTCTACTTCTATAAATGTAGAATTTCTATTCATATTCTTCTTCGTCATTGATTTCTGATCCAGTATCTGTTTCAGTAAATTCATCTTATGTAGATATTTCAAATAATTCCTTATAATGATAATCATCTTCTATTGGTTCTAACCTATATTATATATTGCCTTTAATTTTTGTGCTTTTTCTTTATTAGCTGTATTTTTATATTTATTAGGACATTTATTGGCATAATGTCCTTCTTCATTACATATCCAGCATTTACATGTTACTTTTCCTTCAGGACAGTATTTTTTATCTTGTTTTGGTTGAGTATTTCATTTTTTATAATATTTTCGTTTGTAACGAGGTTTCCATTTTGCATAAGGTTGTTGTCTAATATATCTTGGTCGTATTTAAATTTATAGGTTCGTCGTCGTCAAGGTGTATTTCTGGGTCGTCTCTTCCCCAATCTTTAGATGCCAAACCTTTGGGGTGCCTCTTCAAATTTTGTACAGCATTGAAATGTTAGTATCCATGACTTGTCGTGGTGCTTGTTGTTCAATACATTTATGTGTGATGTATTCGTGTACAGTAGTTATAATACCTCCTAGAGTATTTTGGACAATTCCTTGTTGTACATGTTCCTTAAATTTTTCAGTTATTAACTTTCCTATGGGTTGAGGTATTTTTGCTAGGAATAACTGTTTATATGCTTCGATATAGGTGGCATCTGTTAATTTATAATATTATAATTTATATTAACAAGCAAATTCGTCAAAACTACATATATTACATAGTTCAATGTTTGCTAATTTATATTTTAGTTCATCTTGATTATGTTTTTCTTGTTCAAGAGAGGCTGTTCCACCAATAAATTCTGTCCATGTATTTACTGCTATGTTTTTTAATATTTCAGTATTTGTATTTCCAGTAGCTGCTATTTCTGTGAGTGTGAATCTTTGCAAGAAATTTTGTACGTTCCCAGAGATTTTGTAGAGTATATATGATACAAAGTCTTCTTTTCCTAAGTTCCTAATTGATTCTTTAGTTTGTAAAATAATTGTTTCTCATTAAGCCATTTCTGTATCAATTCTTTTGAATTAGTTACGCAATATGTATCTAGCATATTTTGAGGTGATAGAGTTCCCACTACTGATTTGTATGTTTATGGTATTTTAGTAAATTTATTTGCTCGTTGATAATATCCTTTTTCTCTCGTAAAATTTTTAAAACTTTGATTAAATTGATCAAAAGTTCTTTTATTAGTATCATCTTTTGTGTTACTAGGTCCTGCATTATGCGGTTCTACTTTTGGTTTTGAATCTGTATTTGTATTAACCTTTTCATATTCATCGTCAGTGCTCTCGTATCCTATTATTACATCTTCGTTATCCTCTATTAATGGATTAAGATTATCTTCAATTCTTAACTGTTTAATTTCTGATATTAAATCCTTTAATTCTTCCATACTATATTCTTCCATGCTATTTAAAGAATAAAGGTCTATCTATTTGTCTAAAATAAGATTCTTGTGCTTTTGTTTTTAATTCGAAATATTCTTGTAAGTTCTTTTTAGTTAAATATTTTTCTTTATGTTCAGGAGTAATCTGTTTTTCTTTTCCTTCTTTTTTCTTACATTCTTCACACTTTTCTTTACATGTGCATAAATAAATTGCCCAACATAAATCGGTAATATTGTTTAGTTGTGGATTAAATGTATGAAAAAGATGTGGATATTCTTTTTCATCATTAAAGCATTTTAATCCAATAGGTTCTGGTGAAGAGTGTGGTGTTAAACTTCCTTCTATTAATTCTGTAAAAAAATATTTATTTTTCTTGTAATTTTCTATGTTCTGTAAATATTCTATATATTTTTTATTTGATTGTTGAATCATTTGTTCTATATTATTTAGTCGTTTTTCTAGTTCTAATTTTAAATTTTGTATTTCTCCTGTTATTGTTTTTTCCATTGGTAACACTTTGATATATATGGCTATGGTTTTGTGAAGTGTTGTTGTTTTTCTGAAGTGTCACTAAAAGGGTTGCAAAAAACAAAAAATCTTCTCTCTCTATAAATTTAGATCTGTACCGTAGAATTTTTCATATAGTGCTAGCCTAGGAATATTATATTTTTAGACCCGATTACACATTCCAGTTCAACAAATTCGACATAGTTATGAACGTATTTCATTATATGCAAGTCTGGGAATAAACCACAAAAAATTAATATAGTTATCCCTAGTACATACATGATATGCAATGAAAACTATTAAACATGAAAACTATTAAACATGTATCTCGGACTTGCTGAATCCAAAATATGATTATAAAAAACTGCATATTTATAGTCATAGAGAATTGCAATTTAAGAAAGTTTAGTATTTTTTTTTACTTTTAAGCTTATTTAATCATAATAAGTTTTATAATAAATTAAATATGTTACCAATACTTCTTGTTGGTAATATATTTTCAAAATTAATATTTAAATTTGATTATTTAATTGTTACCAATAGTTAGGCCATTAATTAATTTAACGGTAGAAGAGCTATCGCATATCTATCACAATAGGTAAATAGATATCAAAGTTTATGAACCATAAAAAATTTGTCTATCTTACAAATGGCTTTTGAATTATCAATGATTTGGCCATCAATCAATTCCGGTGTAACGGGAACGGGAACGAGAACGGAGATAGAAATAGGGGTGTCAAAATTTCCAACGCCGCGGGGATCCCCGCGGGGAACGCCCTGAATGGGGACCCGAAGGCGGGGAATTTTCCCCGTGGGGATGGGGGCAAAATTCCCCCGAGGTAGTGGCGGGGACCCGAGCGGGAATCTCCGACCTCGTCTCCGAGTCTCTGAAATATCTTAAATACCTAAAATACTCTTATTTATATAATATATATTGTAGCCTTTATATAATTTCACATTCTGAAATTCCCCTAATTATTTAAAATGCCTTAAATATCCTTATTAATTAATTTCTAATATATGTTTTTTAGTCATTTTACATCTCATTATGTTGTACTATTTTATTTTTCTGAACATAATGTTGAGATTTAAATAATTTATTATTTTGGACAAGATATATTTAATGATGTTTCACTATATTAGTATTTTTGTATTAATTTTTTAAATGTTTTTATTATTTTTATTAAAATATATATTAAAGTAATAAAGAGAAACGGAAAATGGGGAACATGTGGAGAATGAGGAATCCGCAGGGAATGAGATGGGGACGAAAATTCCCCCGTGACGGAAAATGGAGTGGAGACGGGGAATGATTTGGGGGCGGGGACGGGGAGCGGAAAGGTATTCCCCGCCCCGCCGCATTGACACCCCTAGATAGAAATGTGTTTGGTTTTGAAAAGATAAGGCATCATCAATATACATTACATAGTATGTGTATATTGCACTAGGGTTTTTAACTGGGATCCCCTTAATCATTCACAAAGGGCCAAACCACATATTTAATTTGGGAAGATCCATATATATATATATATAACAAATTATGTTAAATGTACGTATCTTTTGTCCATTCAAGTTAATTCAAGTGAACTCGAATAGAATATTACTATTAAAATAAATAAAAAATTTAAAAGTAAACGAACATATTTTGTCAATTATAAAATATGTTCATTGTATATATAAATTTTTGTTCATTTTTTACTTGGATGGACTTAGATGACAAAAAGAAGTGTACACCTAGATTAATTATATATATAATATTAAAATAAACGAATGAATAAGTCACATGTCGCTTTTGTTGTTATATCGTCGTGATTTTATTTTGTTTTCTTTTTATTTAATTTTTCCTGCTAGTTTGGCACTTTATTATTAATGAGTTGGGTTATTCAACGGAATCACAGTCTATGTTTTCGATCGCTTCGTAACTGTAGTCGAAGAATAGAGACTTAATCAGAGCCATATATTATTTGTCTCGGATCTCCCACACTATGAACAGATGAGAATATATACTACCGATCCTAAATCCCCTCAGCTTACTCACTTATTTGCATAGAAGGTAACTATATATATATATATAACAAAAATAACTCTTGTCTTTTTTTTTTTACGTGATTTAAATCTATACTAAATTTTATTATTTTTATGCTTGACGCATGAATCTATTAAGAAAATAAATGAATAAACACAGATATGTATACCTAAATTTATTATTGTGTATATATGCTTAATTATTGGATTAAGTCTTATCTGATAAGATTTAATACTTAATGGTATAAGGTTTGACTCTACACAAAAATATATTGTGTTCTAAAGGTTGTAATATAGAATGCTCAAAATTTAAAATAAAATAAAACTTTCATAAAAAAAAGTTATTAACAAATAATATGATATAATAATATAACATTTATTTTTAAATATTCTCACTTTTATTATATCTATTTTTTCTTTAAAAAACCTTTTATATATAATAACTAGGCTAATTCCTATATACACAATGCAACACTTTCTATCGTTAGTGGCAGATCCAAATGTCAGATAACTATGGTGGTTATTGGTCTGCCTATTCATGGGTGGTCGGTGGAAAATATGCTCAAGATTGGGGAGGTGTGGAGAAGAGTAATTGAGTCGGAAAACGTGGATGGAAGTCATTATAACTCCTTTTGGATGCTAGTCGAGACCAATACTGGACCAATGGTACAAGCATATGTCGATGTTGTGATCGACGGTGATACATTTAGAGTCTTCGTGAGGGAGACGGGAGACAGGAACATACACAGACAAAACTCTAAGCCGCTCATGGTAGACAATCCTCCAACAGTGATGGTTGCAATTCAAAGTGAATTGGGTGACACCAGATTGGCTGAAGGCAGGAAGGAAACTGTTGGTGGCTCGACGAATGCTTCTTATGACGTCGAAGGTGGCGGTGGTGATAAGGAATTGGAAGAGTCATGGGTGGGGGAAACTCGACAGACACGGTGGAATAAGGATGACGATGTTACGGGCCTGGTTGACGTAAGGAATTCGATGGAGTTGGGTGACACTACTCTTCCGGATTGTAGGACTATGGGGCCAGCCCATATTTTGGTGAGTGAAGACTTTGGCCCATCAGCAGGTTGTCCTGGTAACCTGCCTGATTGCAGCCCAACTAGAACAAGAAGCATTGAAGATGATAGGAGAACCGAGGATTTAATTAAGGAAATCAAAAGTGGGCCTCTCAATAACAACCTGCATGCTTAGCCCAACCCGTTGTCTGAAGGCATGTCCGATCCAAAGGCGATCCAAGTTGAAGAGTTCGAATCAGATACATTTGCCCCATCGGGTTTCCCAAATAGACAGGTTATTGTGGAAGGAAGCGGCGTGGAAAGGGGTAGAAGTAGAAATAGAAGCAGAAACCCTAGAACCCGAAACAGAAATGCTAGCTCCCTTGCCCAAGGTCTGAAACTCAAAAATCGTCTGGTGGGTGGTGCAAAGCCTACCCGGAAGAACGTTAAGAAGAAGAAAAAGAAGGATTTGGTGCAGGCAGAATACGTGGATTGGGAAGGAACATAGGACAGCGACGATAATATCGAAGACATTGAAGATGAGGCAACGAATACTTGGTTGAGTGGGTTGAAGGCCGGTCTCATTGCTGACGACGAAATCAGGCCAACTATATATTTGAAAGACAAACTTGCTGAGACATGTACTCATAACATTGCCAATAAAGTACTCGAGGTGCAAACTGCTCAGAAAGGGATAGGAGGCAACCTAGGTGATTCTAAAACCAATTCTCAATGATTCTGTGCTGGAACTGTAGAGGAATTAGGAGTGGGGGTAATTAAGGTGGGCTATCTACGTGAAACAGTAAATAAATTGGGTATCAGAATGTTAGCCATAGTGGAAACAAAGATGAGTTGAATAAAGGAATTTGAGGTGCGAAAAATTTGGGGCAACATACATTACCAATGGGATTAATCCCCTGCAAAAAATGCCGGTGGTGGTCTATTATGTATCTGGGAATGTGATTTCTTTAAACTGGACTTGGCAATCAAAGGGGATAAATGGTTATGTCTCAAACGAACTCTAGTTGAGCCTAACGAAGAAGTGCTTCTAGTCCTTGTTTATGGACCAAATGCTATGGTGGAAAGTAATGAAGTTTGGAAGAAATTGATATAGATTAAGGAAAGATTCAATGTCCCTATGATGGCCTTTGGCGACTTCAATGAGGTTTTGGGGCCGGAGGATAGAAGCAGTGGCAAACTCAATCAAAATGGTGCTCATCAATTTAATGATTGGTTGGAGATGATGGAAATCATGGATAATCCCCTAAGTGGTAGAAAATACTCATAGAGGAACGGAAGAAGTGCTAGCAAATTGGACAGATTCTGTTTGAATGTATTCTGGCTTCAAAAATTCCCTGTCCTTTTAGTATCAGCTCTAAAATGTGCCAAATCTGGAGAAATATTGAAGGGCAGACAGTGGCAGAAAAGATGAGGAATATGAAGAAGCCTATCAAGATGTGGCATAAGCAAAAGTTTGGTGATATTGACGGTAAAATAGTCTTGTTTGAAGAGGAAATAAATAAGTAAGTCAGAGAAAGAGTTTGAGAGTGGCGTTAACGTTGAAGAAAACCTCTTGAGAAGAGAAGCCCTTCATCATAAGCTCCAATCTTGGTATAAGAGGAAAGCTAATTATTGGAAGCAGCATTCAAGAGACATATACATCAAGGACGTTGATAAGAACACATGATACTTTCACTTGACTGCAACCATCAAAAGGAGAAAAAACATAATTGACGAAGTCATTGTGGATGGAATATCGGTCCATATACCAAGCAGAATTAAAGCCCATGCTAGAAGATACTTCAAGGATCTTTATACTCAGAAACCAATTCATATTATCCATTTGCTTGATGGCCTGATGCCTAGAATCTCGGATGATGATGCTTCGAGAATTGAAGCCCCACCAACTGATGAGGAAGTTAAGATAGCAGTTTGGTCTTGTGGTTCAACTAAGGCACTGGGTCCTAATGGGTATAACTTAGGGTTTATAAAGAAGATGTGGGGCACAATAGGTGGGGAGTTTACAACTATGGTGAAGAAATTCTTTGATGATGGACTGATGCCACTAGACGTTAATATGACTTGGGTCACATTAACAACAAAACAAGGAGGTGGTAAGGAGATAAAGGATCTGCGGCCTATAAGTATGGTTGGAAGCATCTATAAAGTGGTTTCTAAGCTTATGGTGGCCAGACTAAGGCCACTGATGTCCGGGCTGGTTGGTGAAACTCAAACAGCGTTTGTCCAAAATAGGTAAATACTTGATGGGGCACTGATTACCTGCGAAGCTGTGGCATAGCTCAAGAAATCGAAGAAAACGGGGGCGATTGTAAAACTAAACTTTAAAAAGGCTTTTGACTCCGTTAGTTGGAGCTTTGTGGATCATGTGCTACTTCAAATGGGTTTTGGTGCGAAATGGAGGGGTTGGATACAAGGGATGCTTAGCTCTGCAATTATATCTATATTAATCAACAGTTCTCCTTCGAAGCCCTTTGAAATGCAGAGGGGCTTGAGACAAGGTGATCCTATATCACCATTCCTGTATGTTCTTGTGGCTGAGGCACTGAATAAGATGTTCATTCAGGCTTTGGAGCAGAATCTTGTGGAGGCTCTCGAGTTGGGTTGAAGGAAAGTGCTACTATCTCATCTACAATTCGCAGATGATACTATCCTCTTATGTCCAGCCAAGCCTGAGGTATTGTTGACTTACAGAAGATTACTACTTTGCTTTGGAATGATGACGGGCATAGAAATCAATTTCGAGAAATCTATGATTATCTCGCTGAATTGTGATCGGGACCTGGTGTGTCAACTGCGGAATGCAATGAGATGCAGGGTAGAACCTCTCCCAATCTCATACTTAAGTATTCCATTAGGTGTAAGCCCGAGGAGACTAAGTACTTGGAAGCCTCTTATTGACAAAATTGAGAAGAAGCTGGAAGCGTGGAAGTCAAGTCTACTAACTAAGGCTGGTAGGTTGACGCTTATCAAAGCTATGATAAATAGTATGCCTATGTACTACCTGGGTTTATTTAAAATGCCGGTGACAGTGGAGAAGAAAATTATCTCCATCCAAAGCAGATTTTTCTGAGGCAGCAAGAGTGGAAAAAGAGCTATGCCAACCATAAAATGGAGCATCATTCAAAAACCAAAGGAGTATGGAGGCCTCGGTGTTGGCAGCTTAGTAATGAAGAACGCATTGTTGCCTTTCAAATGGTGGTGGAGGTTCACGGATGAAGGGGAACCACCGTTGAAGAAAGTGGTTGGGTCCTGCTATGACGTCGAATTGAATAAACCAGTTGGTAAACAGCCATGTAACAAATCAAATGGCCCTTGGAAGGACATTGTAGCTTTAGGGTAGGGATGTGACCTCTATAGAGAAATCTGCCATGAAGGATGGATGATGTGTGTTGGAAATGGTAGGAAGACTCGGTTTTTGGAAGATGTATGGGTTGGAGGTTTGTCTTTGAAGGAAAGGTTCCCCAGAATTTACAACATATCAACTTGAAAGGAGAATCTCATCTGTGATTGTGGTGTGTGGCTAGGCACGCAGTGGGCCTGGAACCTCTAATGGCGAAGGGATTTTTTTGAGAGTGAGAGAGTACACATAAATGACTTACATACATTGTTAGACTCTGTTTCATTGTGTGAAGGTGTAGATGATCAAATGGCTTGGACGTTTGGTGAACAGGGCAGATATACTGCGAAATCATTTATTCTGGTGGCAATTGGGAAAGAACTCGGTGTCCCTACAAAGAAGCACTTCTTTGACAATATTTGGCAAGACTTGGTGCCTCCTAGAGTGGAGATGCTTACGTGGTTTGTGCTTACTGGTGGAATAAATACAAAAGATGGGCTATTGCGGCGTAATATCATCAGACAAGGTGATAAGGTATGTGTCATGTGTGGTTCTGCTACTGAAAGCGTTAATCACTTGTTTGTAACTTGCCCTTATGTTACCAAATTGTGGTGGCTTACTTGTTGCTGGGGTAGAGTTACATGGGTAGGAAGCTATGACTTAAATTGCTGGTTTGAAAATTGGATAAGTCAGGATGTTGATAAACTGAAATGAAGAAAATGGGTTATGTTGTTCTTTGCAATTGTCTGGGTGGTTTGGAAAATATGAACCAGAGAATATTTGAAAATGAGTTTATTGGTTGGGAGAGTGCTTGGGAGCAAATCAAATGCCTAATTAAGCAATGGAGTGTGGTGAAGAAAAAAGAGTGAAAATGTGTGTTTAGTAGAACAAGAGATAGGCTTAGTACAAACTGGGCTTGGTGGCTTTGTACTCACTTCGATTCGGTGAAAAATGAATTTGCGGTAGGGGGTTATGTTACTAATGAGGAGGAACAAATAGTTTGTTGGTTTGGTGACTTAATTAGAACTTCTATGGTTGGGGAGGAGTATGTGGTTGGTCTGGAAACTGGTATGCAATTCTTAATTGAAGAAATGAATTTAGTAGAGGAGGATATCACTGTCATAATAAATAAGAAAGAGGTGGTGTCTTGGCTAGAAGGTGGAGAAGATACAAGTTGGGACCTAAACTTCTTCAAGAACAACATAAAAAACATTCAAAGCACATTTAGATAGCCAAAGTGATCTTCAAACAGGACAAGGACTACAAATCAATAAGAGCTTGGATACAAAAAGGTGAACTACATGACAAAAAATGAAGTACTTGGGAGCTTTAACTTCATTAATCCATTTAGTTTCTCTTTGTTTTTGCATTCTATTTTCATTTTTGCTGGTTTGTGTTCTTTATAATTGATCTGGTGTATTTCGTCTCTAGAATTAGCCCGCAGGTGTATTTTCATTTGCTGATTTATATTCTTTATTTTGATCAGGTGTAATTTTGATATTGTTATGTGTGTACTATTTGGTTATACTATTAATCCTTGATGGCAATGTCGAAGGAGATCGAAGTGTAACCTTGTAACCTCCCCATTGGGGTCGAGAATAAAAACTAACTTTTCTAAAAAAAACTATAGCTTCCCGTATACATAAGCTATCACATGAATAACTACTCTTTTATTTCTAAGTGTATCTAATATGTAATCTGTTTTATTTGCGTTATTATTGAAAATATCTGCTACACTGGGCTTTGTTTTGGGTCTTTTCTTTAAAACCTGCCTAATTCCTTTTAATGCAATCTTGGGCCAGATTACGAATATGAACAAATTGAAATTCAAATTGGCCCTCATATATATTATTATTAAAAAAATATCCTAAATTTAATACTGTAACTCACATTTTCAAGTAATATTTATCAATTCATTTCCCATTTTTATTCTCTAAAAGATCTATATTAAAACGCATATCAAAGTTTCAAATGAAAATCATTAAATGTTTGAAAAAAAATTTCAGATACTAAATTAAGAAGTTTTCTTTAAATATCTTTTTTCATTTAGACAAAAAAAAAAGTTATATCTTTTGTCATTTGTTAACCGAGAGAGTATCATTAAAGAAAAACAAAAGAATTTAATTGTACATTACTTGAAAGCTAAAATACTAATATTCCTTCTGTTTCATAGTACATGTCTCAAAATTGCTTTTAAAATTTTAAAACATTTGTATCATTTGTAGATACTACTCCATAAATTTAACACACCAAAAAATACAGCATTAATTTCTATTATATCATATTTATTCTTAGTCACCAAGAATTTAAGTACAGTGTTAATTCTAATTATAGTTTACTTTTTCTAATAGGATAATTTTCTCTACGTACTAATATAATTTTCTACTTGTTCAATTAATCTGTTGACTCATGTATTTTCACTAAATTTTCAATTAGGTCCTTATATTTTTATTTTTCCTTTTAATTAGGTTCATATGTGTCCAATTTTTTAATTAGATCCATACCTTGACAAAAACACTATATTTAATGGAATAATTTGCTATACAAAAGAAATATTTTCCATATATCAAGGGTTTTTATAGCCGAATATTCTTTTTTTGTATTACTAAAATATAGAGAGCTTTTGTAATAACTATTCTATTATATATTACTACAATGATTTATTTCTTTTATTTCAATTTTGAGTATGTTTTATATTTTATTTATTTATTTTGGAACAATTATTTTGTAAAACAGAAAGAGTAATATCTAATGCCCAAAAAAAAATCAAATTTATTAAATGCCTTCTTATCAGTTGTCTTAAAATCAGCGTTTAATTAATTAATATAGACGTTAGTAATTACTAATTAGTAGTAGAATGGTTCATAACCTCTAATTCTGAAAGCACCACTCAACTAAAGTCTAAAGCAACACATCAATATGGGCATTCAAATAAATTGACCCAAAACGGATGAGAAAAGACGCGCATTCTCCATGAAGTTTCACAATAAATATTGTTTTAAATGCCATTAAAAAATAATTAAGATGTCACTTTAATGTATAAATGGACCGGATTCTAATAAATGTTAATAATGGTCACTTTCAAATTCAACTACCAAAATTTGGTAGTAAAACTTAACAACACAGCCACAGGCCTAGGCAAATAGAAAGACCATGGGAAATTTGATTGCATAGCAATTACTCGTCTGTAGATAGAGTTCAGATTTATTCATTGATGCAAGGTAACATAAGAAATATTTAGTAGCAAAATACTGAGAGGTTAATCGGTATATATAAATAGTGTTTGATTTTAAAAACAGGAAAAATTAGAACACCTAAGAAAAAGATACAAAAGATAGAACAAATAATAACAATATCCAATTTACTTTAACTTTTTTCCTTCACGCAAAGTTTTGAAAAAAAAAAAATAGAATGTTAGATAATATAGTAAGGTTAAATTATTTATGCATTAATCTCTATAGTTTTATTAAATTTTCAATTTGATCACTATATCTTTTTTCTTTTCAATAGGTTCCTGCAACATATTGGGTTTTGTAATTAAGTTTTTATCCGATAGAATATTCCATTATATTTAACGTTTTTATCATGGTAAGAAATTAATTACAAAATCTAATATGATGCCCACACCCAATTAAAAGAAAAAAAAATATAGAAATTTAATTGAAAATTCGATAAACATATAGGGATCAATGTAGTAATTACACCATAATATAATTATAAAAAAATTGATAGTTAAAAAAAATAATAAGTTGTATATCTAATTAATGTATTTGTGTCTTTCCTTGTGAGAAGGACATAATATCTCTATCTATATCTCAACTATTAAATATAATTTTGTGTCTTTGTATTCATATCTTAGCATTTTGACCTTATAAACATGAACAATTCTAACCATGTTCATGTTTCTGCTAGGATTCAGAGTGAGAAACAACAAAGCTACCAACAGAGTGAGGGTTCCTCTCGGCGTGATGAGTAAGACGAGCATTTTGCTCATAAGGGTAATCAGAACGAGGGGACTGAGAGTGATACACTGTGTGAGGCCATTAAAACTAAACAGCTATGTGAGATTGGTGGTTTCTTTTTCGAAAAATATGTTAATAAGGAATTGCTGGCGACAATTGGAGGTACGAAAAAGATGGGATCCAAAACACTGTCTGCGAAATTGAAGAGATCAAAGAATGAAGTAGGTGAATGTTCAACAAAGAGCAGTGAAGACGATGTGTCGTTGGCTTCCCTATCTGTAAAATTGAAGAAATCGAAATCTGAAGTGGTGAACTTTCGACGAGGATTAGTGAAGACGGTGTGCCTTTGGCTTCCTTGGTGAGCCCGAAAAATCCGAAGAGGGGGGGGGGTGAAAACTCCATCGAAAAAACAGAAAGTGGTGAAGCTGGACCTAACTTGAAGGGGAGAAATTTGTCTACAAGAATATTAAGGTTAGGTTCCAAAACCACAATCTGATGAAATTAATTCTATGGAATATAAGGGGATTAGGGGGGTGTTCAAACTGAAATGGTAAAGAGAGTTAGGTTCCTCGGGTGGAATCCTGTGTGTTTGGAGGGAGGGGTTTTTCTCTGTGAATAGGTGGAAAATGGTTCATGTTGAAACGTAGAGTTCATGAGAAAAACTTTAATTGTGCCATATGTCTTGTATATTAGCTTCATGAAAATGAGGAGAAAGCGCAGTTTCTAAAAGAGCTTGAAGAATTAAAGTTGAGTGTAGATGTACACATCCTAATTGGAGGAGATTTCAATAAAGTCTTGTACCGTGAGGAACGCAGAGGAAGTAAAGCATTATCTCAGAGTTGTGTGAGGTTCAGGGAATGAATGAGTAATTTGGAATTGATGGACTTGGATTTGGTAGGAAGGAAGTATACTTGGTATAGAGGGAACTCATGCAGCAGGATTGACAGAATTTTGATTGATGCTGAATGGATATCGTGGTTTGACAATATGTGTATTGTGGCTTGGGGAAGGGCCCTAAGAATACTAGCAGAAAAGTGGTATGATCGCAAGGGGAGCTACGAAAAGCAGCTATAGAGATCGAAGGTTGTAAGACACATGGATAGAAACACCAAATTCTTCCATGCTATTGCAAAAATGAGACGAAGAAGCAATAAGATTGAAAGTATAAAGATTAACGGAAGGTGCTTTAAGGGTATAAATCGGATACTACATGAGGTAAGGAGATTCTTTAAGCATCTTTACACCGAAGAGCAGTACTTGGATATGGATTTTGAAGAAAGTCTTGTGAATATTGTGTGTGGTTGGAGAGCCCGATAACCATAGAAGAAGTTAAAGAAGCAGTTTGGGATTGTGACCCATCGAAAGCACCCAGTCCCGATGGATTTAATTTCAGGTACGTGAGAAACATGTGGGAGATCATTGGGGTGGAGCTCACCAATTCGATCCTAAATTTCTTTGAGAACCTGGTGCTACCCAAGAGTGCCAATCTTACTTGGGTGGCCCTATCCCTTAAAGAATGCGGGATTAACGATCTAAAGGACTTCCTGCCTATCAGTATGGTCGGGTGTCAATATAAAGTGATTGCTAAGGTACTGGTGGGAAGATTGAGACCTGTACTTCCTAGTTTAGTTAGTGAAGCACAAGCTGCGTTTGTTAGTGGGAGAAAGATCCATGACGACGCCCTAATAGCGTGTGAAACAGTTCATTGGTTGAAGAAGAATAGGAAGCAAGCTTGGATAGTAAAGCTAGATTTTCATAAAACTTACGATAGGATACGATAGAGCATTGTGGACATGATTCTGTTGAAGATGTGATTTGGTGAAAGATGGAGAGGTTGGATCAATTGTTGTCTTGGTGCATCGATGTCCATTCTAGTGAACGAAATTCCAACCAAGCATTTTGATCTCCAACGAGGACTCAGACAAGGTGACCAGTTGTCACCCTTCCTGTTTGTAATCGTAGTTGAGGTGTTAAATGGTGTGTTAAATAGGCTGGGGTGTATGGGTATCCTCAAGCCGTTGGAAGTAGGATCAAAAGGGGTGAGATTGACGCACCTTCAATTTGCTGACGACACAATATTGTTTTGTCCATGTGATTGGGAAACAATTTTGAACTATAAGAGAATTCTGAGGGGGTTTGAGCTAATTTCAGGGTTAAGAATCAATTTCAACAAATCAGCGGTGATTGGAGTCAATTATGAGGATACAAAAACTAAAGAAGTGTGTATGCAGCTGAATTGTCGGAGCGAAAATTTGTCGATTAAGTATCTACGTATTCCGTTAGGTGTCGACCCAAGAGAATTAAAACATGGAGATCGGTTATTCAAAAGATAAAAGAAAGATTGCAAGGATGGAAAGGGAAGCTATTGTGCAAAGTTAGTAAGTTTTTCCTCATAAAATCTATCCTGAATAGCTTACCCATGTACTATCCAAGTTTATTTAAGCTTCCAAGAGCAGTGGCAAAGAAAATTGTTTCTTTACAGTCGAAATTCTTTTGAGAGAAGGATGATGGGAGTCGTGGGATTCTTTGTGTTAAGTGGGAAGTAATACAAAGGCCAAAAAGAATTGCAGGGGGGCTTGGTGATGTAGAACTGAAAATACTACACTTTTCTCAAATAGTGGTGGCGATATGAGATGGAACAGTGCCCATTGTGGAAAAGAGTGATTAATTCTTGTAACAACTTGGAAGGAGTGATTAATTCTTGTATCAACTTGGAAGGAGTGAACCTGCTACAAAATGGTGGTGGGGAAGTAAAAGGTGGTGTGTGTAGAATGAGATTTTAAAAGAAGGAATTAAAAATAAAGAACTACTTAAGTTGTTGCAAACTGGTGCTGAATTAGTTGTTGGTGATGGGAGAAAAATAAAATTATGGCATGACAGTTGGATCAAAGAACGGGTTCTGAAACAGCAATGTCCTAGATTGTTTATGTTGTCCAATGAGAAAGAGCGCACAATAGAAGAATGTGGGGTTTGGAACGGGTTGACTTGGGTTTGTAGTTTGTCTTGGAGGAAGATGCTGTGGAGTTGGGAAGAGAAAAAGTTGTGTGACTTGTTAACAATATTGAGCAAGGTGGCGTTAAAAAGTAAAGAGGAAGACAGTTTGGTGTGGTCCCATTCAAGTGATGAAAATTATTATGTTAAATATTTCTTGTAGGTGTATTACAAGAATAAGATGCAGGATAATGATGCGAACATTTACAACTCCACAAAACCCCAGTGGCAGAGGCTTGTACCACCACGGGTTGAACTATTCTATGATTCGTAATCCTTGAGAGATTGAATACAAGGCAAAAGCTTGTAAAATGCGGAATATTAGATGAGGCCTTCGAGGGTTGCGTGCTATGAAGCGGTGCTGCGGAGGCGGTATACCACTTTTCATGCTTTTTTACTTGACTTTTGTGGTTTCATGTTTTGAGAAGCTGGAATATCTGTTGGGTTGGACCTGGAAATGTGAGGGAAGGTTTTGATTCATGGACTGCACAACCAATAAGTAATGAGAGTATGAGGTGTTGAACAATATATTTTTTTGCAATTATTTGGGTGGTTTGGAGAATAAGGAATAACAAAATTTTTAGAGGAGATCAACAAGATATTCAATATGCTATAAATCAGGTCCTGATAATGGTGGACAATTGGGAGCATGAATGGAAATTAAGGAAGGCGCAATTCATTAGGAAATGAGCTGCATAGTTGAATAATTGAATAGTTTACTTCAATTTGTATTTATTTTTTTTTATTATTGTCTTTTATTACGGTTTGTAATTGTTTGTGAGACATTGCTTGTCTGAAACTCTCACTCTCTGTTTGGGATGTCTTGTGAGATTCCTAATGATAAAAAAAAACATGAACAATTCTATATTGAAGATGTCTTTACATATAAAAATGAAGAATACAAAGTAGTTTCACTTTTAAAATTATTAAAAATAAAATAAAATAATTCATGTAATAGTCATTCAACCACTCATTATAAAAACTCTTCATTTTTTCATATTTTTTCTTTCCACCATAATATACACCAATAAACATATGCCGCCTAAGTAAATACATGTCAGAAATAAATTAAAAAAAGGACTATATTAGATATTTAAGTTAACTAACTATTGCAACCGAGACAATGTCCAAGTAATAGATCTTTTGATCTCTTAAAATATTGCACATGGTTCAAATACCATGTGACTAATAATCTCAATTTTAATAATATGTATTTATTTTTTTTATTATTTTCACTTTTGTATTTGGGGTGGATTGGTTCAAATTTAAGGAGGAAAATGTTAACTTATTAGAAAATATTAAATTTTAGTTAAATAATTTAAATAAATAGAAATAACTATTTGAAAAAGGGGTAAATTTTGATAAATAAATATGTAATAGTGAGAGAAAACAAAAAAGAGAGAAAAGATGAATTACAAACTACAATATACTTAAAATTAAACCGTCAATAAATCATTTTGTATTTTTATATTTGTGTTATTAAGTTTCTTATAAATATGAATCTCATTTGATTATAGGGATACCTATAATAATATTGGAAAGTTTTCCCATGTATCAGCCTCTCCCTATGTTATTCAATGTTTCAACGGTTCACGCGGTAAACCTGACCATTTTTGTCGTTTTGTGTATACATTAATACCCGAAAAAATCCATCCTAATTGTGTTGAAATGTCATTAAGGGACAGCTAATTTCCACTATTTTTTAATGTGTCTTTCTTTAGTTGTTTTTTTTTTTGTCATTTTAATGAGTTTCCCTTTGTGTAGGCAAAAAGAAATTAGTAGTGGCTCAATACAGTGTCTCCCCAAATGTGATTTCAATCTTTAAACCCTAGTAATTAAGTCTGCAAAACACGAACGTGGATAATAAGCCCCGACGGCTGCCGGAGCCTCTTTATTGGGCATTTGTCCTTCGTTGCTCGTATCCCATCAATTTTTCTTGTCGTATTGTACATTTGTATCCGTCTAAACTCTTCTGTCTTGGTGTGGTGTTGTGTTGTTATTCTGCATTGATATTCCTTTTTTTTGTCCCTAACACCCCCAAAATCGCCGTCAAATTAGGGTGGAAATAAGCACCACAAGAGATACAAAACACTTGAACCCTGGCTGATGTTTTCCAATTGCTTCATGACATTTTTTTAATGGGTAACAAAAAGGGGCTTACGCCCAAATTACATTACATTTTTTATTTCATCCTTCAACTGGGTTCCAGTTGATATGCATTTCACATAATTGGAAGGCTTTTCATTTTTTGGGGTGGGAAGCACAGTTAAAAAGTCCATTGCAATTATCAGCACATGTTGGGTTCGGCATCATGGAAACAAGAATATCAAAATTCCGGCTAAATGTGTTTGCGGCTAAAAACAAGCCAAGTTAGTTGCCTTCCGAAAGACCAACGTAAGAAACTAGAACCTCTTACTGCTTCTGAGCGGTTGCTGTCCCATGATAAGTCTAGAGATGCGAATCCACAATAACATAGCAGGTAAGATCACACCCATTAATTTTAATGGGTGCAAATCTCAACAGAGATAGTTAATGTCATATGATGTTAAAGAAATCTCAAATGTAACATGAAAAACGCTTCCAATAATATTAGATAGCATTTGTATCCTTATGGCCTGGTGTGCGGATGAAAAATTCCACGTGGCTGATCAACTAAATTAATTTAAAATTTTTAAAAAGCTTGCAAAAGAAATTGATAATAACAAATAATCTTCTTTTTTTCTTATGACTATGATGAGACTACTCTAGCAAAGTGGATATATGAAAACAATACTATTATATAAATACAAAAAATTAGTTATATATGGACAAATTTGGTTATGCATGTTTTAAAAAAATACTGTTTTGATTCCTAATATTTGGAATAAATTTTATTCTAAACCATAATATTGTAAAATATGTTATTTTGATATTAAAATATTTTAATTTAATTCAGTTAAATCTTATTATAAAAAGTTTAATAAGAATTTAAGGTCGTCAATGACGTGGCCTTAAGAGCTAATGTAACCTTAATTCGCTATGCAAGTAAGGTCGAACTACTCACGAGAAGCAATAAAAACTTTCTTAGTTTGATTATCACGCAACAATGGTAATTGATTAGGATTTCAATTGTTTTATTCGTAATAAGAATGAGAAGAGAAGATAGAGCGTCAAACTTTAAAATGTGAAGTTTTTTAACGCATACGTAAAGTAACTAATCACCGAGCCACATCATTTACAACGTTAAATTTCCGTCCAACCTTTATCAGTGAGACTTTATTAAATCCAACTAAAATCTTTTTAGACCAAAATAGGACGTTTCAGACGTTAAAGGTTAAAATATGATTCGATTCGAATGTCAGGGACTAAAACAATACTTTACCCTAAAAAAAAACTATTTTGATAGTTAATTTTTTTTTTGGGTTAAAAGTTAGGTGAAGCAATGTATATAAATTAAATACTCAAATACTAATATATTTTTTAAATGTTTATATTACATTTTTCATAGACAAATGATTGACAATATAAAAGAATGACACTGTTAGTAAATTAAAATGAAATTCTTATAATAAATTTGAATTCTATAACTATCATTTTAATTTTTATTTTATTTTATATAGTTCATTGATATTTAATCTAACTTGTACAGAAAAGATAGGCAAATTATACAAATTTCACATACGTAGTCTTTGTTAATATTATAATAATTTGTTTAGCTTATAGAAATACTTAATATCACATCTACAAAATACAAAGTTATCAAATAAGAAGATGTGATTGTTTGAGACATTTTATTTATCTATTTTCTTTCAAATATTTGTGGTAAAAAAATAAATTTATTTTTTTCTTTGATATATATATTCAAAATATACTCATGAATAGTTTGAAAGAAGCAGAGCATGCATTTTTATTTGATTTTAGCATTTTACATGAGAGGCAGAGCATGCATTAAACAGAGCATGCATCAATCTTTTAAGTTTTAATAAAATCATCTGTCCAAAAATTATAAATAATTATATTTTTAACGAGTCTTTTCATAACGAGTCTTTACAATAGAAATTTCCTTTGAATATTTTTTTAAAAAATTCTGCATGAACCTAATTTCTAATTTCATTTATTAAAATAATTTATTTTTAGAGTCGAATAATAATAAAGATCACAATTCATAAAATAAATAAAAAAGTATATAAAAACATACAAAAACCTAACGATATTTTCATTCAACACAATTCTTAGCCAAAAGTAATGACTAAAAATAAATTTAAAAAAAAATTAAACGCAATCTTACCTTTTATAAGAAATTAAACTTGTTAGTAAACTGATATAATTGGTGAGGAAGATAAATTGGACAAATTGAGAGAGAGAATAACAGAGAGAAGTTGGATAAATTCTATAACTATTAGTATTGGCTAATAATATTACTCTGAACAAATTATCCTATCCTTAAATACCACCCTAAAATTTATCTATCACCGCATTTACAAAAGCTTGAAAAAAAAATCATATAATAAAATAATAAATTAATTCCCCAAATTATCATCATAATCATAATTACTATAATAATAATGATAATAGAAACCTTCTCAAATTGAAATATTAAGATCAATCCTAGGTTTCTTAACTGATGGCATGGGAACAATGGTGTTACACCTAGGACACTTTGGATTGTTCTTCATGATCAAAACATAAGACAAGCATCCAGGGCATCCAGCAGCAATTGGCGATGACGACAACGTCGACGGGGGCGAAGCCG
This sequence comes from Stylosanthes scabra, assembly GCA_036250425.1. Lineage (NCBI taxonomy): Eukaryota > Viridiplantae > Streptophyta > Magnoliopsida > Fabales > Fabaceae > Stylosanthes > Stylosanthes scabra. The sequence goes on along the minus strand of JASCZI010090655.1, from coordinate 101,591 downwards.
AATTACCTACCATCATCAGCATCATCTTGCTATCATCGCTCTCATCCTCTTGCATCTCCCGAATAGAGGACGATGATGACGAGTATGATGGTGATGATGCCGAAATTGGGGATTTCATGAATGATGTTCTTTTTCTAAGTATTGGCTCCTTCTCTGCCCTCTCTAGGGCTGATTTCACTTTGTCAAGTGTGCAAACACTTTGGTAATTGTTGCTGCTGGTGCTGGTGTTGTTGTATGAGGGTAATGAAATTGAAGATGATGAGACAAGTTTAAGGTCTAGGTTTGTGTCATCAAAGAGATTCAAAGGAACTTTGGATGCTGATGATGATTGTGTTGTTGATGATGGGAAATTAAGGTCTTGAAGCTTTGGTCCTAATGTTGATGATTTCATTTGATTAAGCTTTTGATCATTCACTTGCAGTGATCCTATTGTGTTGTTGCATCTTTGGATATACACTTTCCCAGACTGTAATATCACAAATCAAAACAAAAATCCATTAGTTAATAAATTAATTAATTCTAATCAAACTCATAATCATCACAAATATACATATAATACAATTAATTGATTGATTAAGAAAATTATTATGAATTTAAATAATTATATTAAATTAGTAAAAAAAATGTTTTAACAAATATTTTTTATTCAGAAATTAATTGTAAGAATTTATAGCACTTAAAGGCCTTAATAAATGGTTATAGAACACTCTATAAGAAAATCTTTCAATTAAAGAATTCATTGATGAAATCGTGTGAAAATCAATTAAAGAAATTATTAATTGATTAAAACAATAAGTTACGATGGATATTAATCCAAGGTTCATGAAAGGCCATTCAGGGCTTAAGAAAAAATTAAAATTAAGGAGAAAACAAAGGGAATCTGAAGAGGGTATAAATTGAGATCATAAAAAATTAAACAAAATTTTAGATATAGAGAGAATATGAAAGGGTTTAAAACAAGAATTTATGTGTAATAAATAAATACATAAATACACAGGTACAGAAAGAAACGGGAAATTGAGTAAACTGCAGTCCTGCTGTTACATTTAAAGCCAAAAGTTTACAAAAAAAAATTTAAAAAATAAAAACACAATCACTGATCTTAAACAATCTACTAATAATCATTAACGAATAATAAAAAAAAAATCATGCAAAAAAAAAAGTCAAAAACCCCACTAAATCAATTTGATACCGTAACAGTTAAAAAAAAAAAGAATCTTAGAAAATCAAAATAACAATAAAATAAAACCTAAAAAATCCATTTGAAGAATTCCGTACACAAGAAATAATTTTCTTGAAAAAAATAATGAAAATTATATTCCGCAATAAGGTAAAATTTCATTAAATTAAAAATCAAGAAGAGTTTTTCCTTCCAAATTCCCAGGGAACACAAGTTTGACTGAGAATTTAGAAGGGGAAACCAAATAAAAAAAGGAAACAAAAAAAAAATTCTCTGATTTTCCCGGGAAAGAAAAAGAAAAAGAAAAGAGAAAATGGGTAACCTGAAGGTCGAGGCGCTTCTCCCATCCGGTGGGAACCTGCAAATCGAGGTCAAGTTCCTGTGATTCGACGGAGGAGCCGCCTAGCAAGTCCCTGGTGATGAGAGCCGTTGATTTGTCTGAGTCATTTCGCACCGTCCGATGCTGATCCTCCTTGTACCCTCCCATCACCCTTACAAGAGAACTCACTTCTGCTGCCATTGCTCTCTTTCTTTTCTTTCTTTCTTTCTTTCTCACAATCACAAGCACACAAACTAAACTAGTATGAGAGACTCTTCTATCTTAGAGAGAGAAACTAGAGAGAGAGTTTTGATGGTATGTTATGGTTTCTTCTTCGTGTGTGTGACTGTGAGAGATTTATATATGCCAATAAAGATAGATTGTGGCGTTATTATTATTGTTGTTATTTAATACTCCATTATTATTTTTTGTTTTTATTTTCGTTTTTGTTGGTGTGTTTTTGGTAGACTTTGTATTTATGGTCAGTTTATTACTCATTTTTATGGGCTTTTATGGGATACTATTCATATATAAAATCACAACAATTTTATTTGTACAATAAAATCAGAAATCAAAATTAGCCATCAGTATATAATATACATTAAAATACAAAATACATACTAGAATTAAATGAAACTATATATGTATTTTGTATTTCAATATGTATTATACATGGTGACTGATTTTAGTGGCTAATTTTAATGTACATTTAGCATACCCATAAAATTAAAAAGGATTTTTTTATTGACTAAATTAAAAAGATTTACATAGATTAAAAGTGAATTTTTTTCTTTGAAAAATCTGTTTGAGATAGTGTAGGGTAGATTTTTTTTGGTGATATTATTATTATTATTATTATTTATCAATCATTAATTTTCTACTTTTATGAGACTTTTTGTTAATAGTAGAGATATTCAGGCATGCTATACTCAATTGGATTTTTTAATTGAAAATTATGTATTAACAAATTATCAAAATATTTTTTTAGAATTTAATCAGTTCGTGTTTGAAGAAAGTTTAAATATTTTATTTTAATAAATACATAATAAATTATAAATTTATTGAAAACTTAAATTTTGAAAAAAAAATTCTATAAAGAATTTATGGATTTAGCAACGCACAATTTAAGAATATAATAATAGAAATGTTTTAAATTTTTGTATTTAATGTGTTGGAAATATAAAAAATATATATCTTTTCAACAATTTTTAGTCAAACACTTTTCTATGACATTCTTAAAATGTGTTTTTACGATAAATGATTAAATGTTAGCAAGACCCATATTTTATTAAATATTGACTTTAATATTAATAATAGTAATAATCTTTATACTAAATATTAACTTCTTATGTATATTACCCAATTTTTTCACCAATAAATCACTATTAACTTTACCTTTATATTAATTAAAAATAATAATTGTTGCTATCATTTGAATAATTGTCTTAAAGATAAATTTAATTGTAAGATATTATAAGAAATAAAAAATGATATAATATTCTTTAATTTATTTACTAATTTTTGTTTAGTACCATCATAAAATTAAAATATATTAAAAGTTAAAACCATAATAGGGAAAGAGGAAATTGAAAGATATGTTATTGAATTAAATTAAATTAAATTAAATTTTTAGTGGTTTTCGTTATTAAGGGAGTTTGAATTTGAAATTAAAATTTCATTAATTTGGATTAATTGTTTCATTTATTGGGGGTATTAATTAATGAGAGGGGGTAGTAGTGGAGGAGTGGGAAGAGAATTCAAGAAAGAGGGTGGCATGTAAGTAAATGCTGACATTTAATGCAGAGAATAGTGAGTAGACAAATTTTGGTACCTTAATTGGGTAATTTTTAATTTAAACCATTCAATTATTTTCTTTCAATTTAGGGTAGCATAATTATCACAAGAATTAATTAAAGAATGGTCATAATGGCATTATAGTTTTGTATTTATTCTAAAAAAATTGAAATAAAGTTATTTTTTATTTGATTTTTTTCGATCTTTTTAACTTTGAAAGGTTTCAACCTCATTAATGAACATTGGACCCTGTGGGTGCATGACGTTAGATTTGTATTATCAAACCCCCTCATTAAATTTTGGTAGAATACAGTTTTGACACGTACCAGATCTTAAAAGCCAAACTTGGGCTTAAGGCTCCACCAAATTGTTTGGTCCACTTGTTGCTGTTTATTTTTTTTTTCTTGCTCATTGTTAAATTCTCACCAAATTTTGGACCAAATGAAATTACTTTACCATGGAAATAAATAATATATATGACCGATAAATATATATATATGATTAACTAATTTGGTGATCAGTTTACTAATCTACTTAAATAAATATTTAGGGTTTAAATATTATTTATATATATAGCAATTTTTTATTGTCTAACACTAAACTCTTAAATAAAATTCAAAATTTTAATAGATTAGTCATTCATACGTCGGGTTTGAAATATAATATGAAAAAAATATATGATTTATTAGTTTTATGTAAAATCGGTGTAATTTTTTAAGTTTAGAGAATACTCTTTTTTATTAAAACTTTTATTAGCTTAATGTCAAAATTTTGATTCCATTTAGTGAAAAAGTATAAAATTATGGATCAACAGCTAACAAAAGTAGTTTATAAATTAGCCAATAATTCGGTTTTATTTATACATATTATTTTACATATTTATTTTTCAACAAAATATTTAGCGCTAAAATATTTAAACCTATCATATTTCAATAATCCAACATGTCGTCACAGTTGAACAAGTAAATTTTTTATAACAATTTAACCAATTTTTCTATGAATACAAAATATATATCTTTTTTAAATTACATATTATAAGTCACCAAACAAATTATATATTATTAGCTAGGTGGAAAAGAATAATTAAGTACCTTTTATACCTACTCTTGCATAATTAGAACAAAAAAATGGATTATGGAAAACGGTTTTTGTCACAGTTGAAACTGTCCCCCTTTTGTTTTTCTTCTTCTGAAATCAAAATGTGTTATTAGTAAATTTATTGTTTCCAATTTTGCATGCAGATATTTTAAATGATAAAATGAAATTATTCTTATTTTAAATGGATAAAATAAAATGAAAATATCCTTATTTTACCATTTTAGTCTATTCATATTTTAGAAAATCGATCCCCTTTTTATATGGGATTTTTTTAGAAGAAGTCAGTGTTTCATAGCATAAGTTGGTTGTTTATTTTAGGATTTTCAGGTGTGTCTTTTTTCTTATGTAATGATTGTAATTACTATTTTGGATGTGTTAGTCATTCGTGAATTTTAATGTATATAATATATCTACTGTCCAATCTAATGATCTATCTAAATATGCAACATAAGTGTATTTGATTAGATAATGGCAATGGATAATCGTCGGCACCAAGAATCTTTTTTCTATTCTCCATTTTCGTTTAAGAAAATATTCTTATTCACATTTTATTTCTGTTACGAGTACTATTTAATTGTCTATGGGGATAAGGGGAAATTCGTGAGTTCAAGGATATTTTTTAAGAATTTTTTTTTAAAAAAAAATTATACAAAATATAATACTAGAATAGTTTTCAGCAATCAGCATAGTAAAATACTAACATAAATGAATGCATTATACAAAGTAAATTTACTTTTTTGTAGGTAAAAGATAAATTAATATGTGAATATGTTTAAAAAATTATTATTATAGTATGCAATGATGAAATTCCAGTCATGCAAAAATTATAATTTACTATTATATGTATTTTTATAATAAAAATAACATGATATATGTTATTTTTACATTTCAGGTTCATCATTTATCGCTATATCATCAATATGATGTTATATGTATTATAATTTAACACAAACTTAAAATGAGACAAATTAAAGCCTAATCATTTCTTTTGGATGCACCAAATCGATTCATGTTCATTCCTACTTCTTCAACTTAGCAACTTGAAATGAGACAAATCGAACCCTAACCATTCTGTTTGGGTGCGCCAAATCGCCCCATGTCCATTCCTACTTCTCCAATTTAGAAACTTAAAATGGGCAAATCGAACCTTAACCATTTCTATTGAGTGCGCCAAATCGACCCATGTCCATTCCAGCTTGGATTTAACGGCCACGCAAACAACTTAACATGACACGTCAGCCACTTTCGTTTGCATTTGACGAAGAAACTCACGAAGGGGCTGCCTTGTGTCACGACGGCCATGGACAAGGACCCCAACAGTGCTTTTTTATTGTCAGGGGCCGCTATGTCGTTCGAAAAAATGGACAGGGGCCAGGTTGGTAGTTCACTCCAAAATAGTTGAGACACTGACACACAATCCATGTATGTAACAGTACGTGAAAGCGTTGCTCGAAGTCTCTCTCTCCTTGGCTTTCAACACCCACCAACAAACTTCATTGCTTTGGAGGGTCGTCGCCCCATAACCTGCGGTGGCCCTCCCTCCTCGACCCCTACGAGTTTTTTTTTCCTCTTCTTAATTTTCATTCTTCCTCTCTCCTCTTTTCTTCCCCCTCCCCTATCTCAAGACCTCACTTTTGTTCTTCTTTTTCTTTTTTTTTTCTTTCTTTCTTTCCCCTTACTCTCCCCCTTTCTTTCCTGCCTTTCTCCTTCCTAATATTAGTTTGTTCTACTTGTTTCTTATGTTTTCTTTCCCATCATCTAGATATTCAGATGGATCTAAAATCACCCTCTTTGTGGTGGTGCTTTCACTTCCCCTTTTGTGGTGTATATTGCATCCCTTTCTGGCTGCTTTTGTTGTAAATGTTCAAATCCTTTTAGATCCGGAAAAGAAACACCATGGGGAAAGGATTTCGCTCAAACTTTCAGAGTTTGGGAATATTCATTTTCATTTGGAGAAGAAGATGCAGCCTAATGGATGATAGCACGTATGTGTTCATCAAAGAAACAAGAGGGACTTTGTATCCCTATTTTTACCAGTTAAGATTCATGAAATCGAAGGTTGGGCCTCCTCTCAGATCATAGTTCAACCTTTAGGATTTTTTATATTCTTTCTTCGATGTAAAATGATTATTTTCATATTATCTGTAAGTGCTGTTATGGCTTTAATTGAATGAAATTATGTTTTTTGTCCAAAAAAATTCATGTATGTAACACAAATTTTGACATTTTTTTTCCAGAAGTATTTGTCAAATTGTCAAATTTTATCAAACCCTAATATTTCCCCTATTCTATCCTCTCCTCCTACCTTTATTCCCTTCTTCATCCTTTCCTCCTCCTCCCTCTTCCTCTACCACTACTCTCATACTCCATAACCATTCGCTCCATCACCGCCACCAACACTGCCATCGCCACTATTGTGTCTACCGCGCTTCGTCATTCTCACTACGCAACTTCTGCTTTATGATTTTACTTCGATCCATGGTATCTCCAAGATCTCTTCTACCTTTGCACTCTATCAAAGCTATCTTCACCTCTCTTCATCTTTGCATTGCCATCTCGTTTTCATATTTGTGCCCTCTAGCCCTCCGCGTTGCGCCTCTTTTCCTTTTCCTCTTCGTATCGCACCTGACCATTGTCTCTCTTCCTCCTCCTCTTCACATCGCACATGACAACCACTTTTGTTCCTCTTCCGCTTCACGTCGCACGCGACAATCACCTCTTTTCCTCTTATTCCCCTTCTCTTCCTTTTTTAGATCTATTTTCGAATATCTTTTTTTTCGTAAAAAATGTTCAATTATTGAATTAATTATTGATTATTAAAGTGCTAGAAATAGCTAGGGTTGATATTGGCGGTGGTAATGGAAGATTGTAATGGTGGTGGTATAGAAGTGACAGTGATGAAATAAGGTTAAAAAATATTGATTTTTGCTAGTGCATGTTTTATACATCATCACCAAACACAATAAAAAAAATTGTGTATCTGTATGTGAGTGTTGTTTTGTCTTAGTGTCTGTGTCCACTTTTTGGGACATTAACCAAACGCAAGCATAGTTCTTTCTACTACTAATGACGCTAACATGGTGTGCGCTAAGAGTATATCTAATCTTTGAATTTAGTTCAATTTCATCTTGGGTCCCATATAGTACTACGTTGGTATATGTGGGATTTGATGTCACACAAGGTAATTTGTGATTAAAGGTAATTTTTTTTTATCTTTTAAGATGAGTTGTTCAAGTGCTTGACTCTTCAGGAGAAAAAAGTACAAAAGATTCAAAAGTAGAATTTAACGCAAAGAAAAGCTAAAAACAAAATAGAAAATAAATACAGATAACTCAAGACACCCACATAAAAGTACTCAATCTCTCACTCCTTTTTTAACAAGTACTCTCTTCATGTAATGTCGCAAGTTTTGTTTCAAGATTCTTCCAATGATCTATGAGAACCACAATGACACATTCCTCGGTAAATTCCAACCTCTTGATGCACATCCAATCTAACAAAATCCAACGGATTGTACTTTCGTACTCCTAAAAACACACCATAATCGAATTGTTAATCATCTCCTTCTATGTGTTCACCTCATTCTCAAACCCCATCTACCTTATATATCAACATGTTGCAACCTAAATCTTAAAACTTTTTCGTTGTACTCCTCATTACCTTCTCCTTCTGATTGTTTTCCCTTCAAATCGCGAGTCTCATTCAATTCTTTTAGAGTAGATATAATATCTACTTTCTCATCATCAACTACCAGACCATCTTCAGCTACTAAAAATGATCTTTGTGCTCCCACCTCTCTCTCAAAACATACCTACATCGATTCCCTCAATTCGTCCCTCTCCTTTCCACCGGAATGCTTATCATGAACTACCTCCTCCCAAACATGAGCGGTGGTCCCATATTTTCAGATGAACACCAAAATTCATTAGTCCCCAATGCTTCACCCTGCGCCGTAGTTCCATATGGCTCAGTTACAGCTCAATCCAAAACAATAATTTGGCTTATTTCACAGTTCATTTTCTCATAACCCCAAATTATCATCTGGATAGAATTCTCACTCTCACCCTCAAATGTATAAGATCCTAACGTACTTAGGCTGGGTTTGGTAAAACTTTTCGGAGGGGTGCTTGAGCTTATCAAAAGCACGAGCATCTTATTTTGTGTTTAGTAAATAAAAAAGACGAGATGCTTGTGCTTGTAGCTTTTAAAAGATGGGGGGCTTTTGAAAGCGCCTAAGGAGAAGCTTTTCAAAGATGGCTTATACTTATCAAAATTGAAAAGTCTAATATAACATTATTTATTAATAAATATCCATATTCATTATTACATTTATATCTATTATAGTCATTTTAAATTTTTAAAGTCATTTTCCAAACACACGTGCTACGACTTTTAAAAAGCTATTTTTTAAAAAATAACTTTCATAAGCTACTTTCGAAAAGTAAAAACTTTACCAAACACACCCTTACATTCTTCTCCTTGTTCAACTTTCATTCTAAAACTGTTTGTTCTTAAATGAATTTAAATTTTATATTAGTTTTAATTATTCTATCAAGATAATTATATAAGTGTTCAAATTAGATACTTTTTTGGTGAAGAGTAAAAATAGATAAAGAGTGAAGATTTTTACTAAATTTAAAAGAACATGTGTATCGCACATAATAAAAAAAAAATTTTGATTCTTTTTCCTTTACTAAATAAAGTAATTTTCACTCTTCATCAATTATTCTCTCTTCATCAATCAAGGTGATATTATTTCCAAAGTGAGATCAATTTTATTTCATCTATGAATTTCAATACAAATTTATGGATTAAGCTTCTCCAAAATTGTTAATCACTTTAAAGCATAAAATATTATTTTAATCACTTTTAAAGAAAAATTGATGAAATCACAAGTAATAAAAATTGTAAAATTAATGATAATTAAAGTATTATTTTATTATCTATAGTGATTTATAACTTTAGAGAATCTTTATCCAAAATTTAAATATTCAATTAAGTATTAAAATGATATAAAAAATGTTTTATTTGAGTTGCTTTAAGTGCTAAATTTTCCCCTGTCACGTGGTAACTTAGTACGTTTTTGCAATTATGAGTTTTATTTACCGTATTCTCATTTCATGACTCCTCATGTAGTATGGTACTAAACTAGTAATCTTTATTTACACTACTCTATTTTTAATGTCTTTAATTGTATTTTTCTTACGTGTAGTCTGAAATCTGCCTTATCTTTAATATGGGGAAACTTTATTATTTATCTTAAATTTTTTTGTTGAGATAATAAAAAGAAGTCTAAAATAATTTTTAAAGTTATTTTATTTTTTGTTCTTTAATTCTTGATAAAAAATAAAATAATATAATTATAACAAATGTTTAGACATAAAGATTACATATATAAAATTAAATAAAATAATTTTATATTATTATTTCTTTATTACCATTATAATATTTTTCTTTGATATTGTGTTAGTAAATTTTGGCCCTATAAGTTGGAGTTAAAATTCAAATGGCGCCCGAAATTTGAATAGCAACTTAAATTAGTCTATGAATTTTTAAGTTACTTAACTTGGCCATCGAAATTTTAATATGTGACTTACGTTGTCACTTGAATAGTTTTTCATTAACGATGTCATGATGTGACATGCTGATGTGGACAACCAGTGCCATGTGTCAAAAAAGGTTTAGCCACATGTTATCAAGTGACAAAGTGATAGTCGGTGATATGTGGCCAAACCTTCTTTTAATACATCGATTATCTACGTCAGCATGTCACGTCATGACGCGGTTAATAGAAAACTATTCGTGTGTCGCTATTGAAATTTTAGGGTCTAAATTAAGTAATTTAAAAATTCAGTGACTAATTTGAGTTGCTATTCAAATTTTGGAGTCCAAATTAAATTTTAATTCGTGTAAGTCCGTCACCTCCAGTAAGTTGATGCAATTTCTCTCTACTAATTTCATTTTCCATTGGTTTCTTTTTTTAATCTTTTCTCTATATGTAACTTTTACTGTTAATTATAATTTATAAATAAAAGAATAAATTTAGGTGTATCATTATACACACCATTTAGTAATACGGAAAAATATAAATATTAGCACAGAAATTTACATATTTCTGTGCTAATATTTATATTTTTTCATATTATTAAATGATATGTACATATGTGTACGATAATACATCTAATATTACTCTAAATAAAATGTGTCCCATGAGAACTTGAGCCTTTAACTTTTTTTTTTATATAAAAGGAAATATAGTTACGTCAATCCTTAAAAAAAATAATATATAAAACGTAAGAATTAATCTATATCTGGATACTCCACAAATAATAATAAGAATAAGAATAAGAATAAGAATACCTCCTTCGTCCTTAACACATTTTGATATATGATGAAAATGAACACATGATCGCATATCATATCAAATTTTTTATATAAGATGAATTATACTTAATTAATATATATAATTATCCGTCCACTATAACTACTCATCGAATAATTTGGTCATTCGGTCATAATAAATTATTCAGGATAAACTCAGCATAGTTTGATTATAAGTTAGTTATAATTCATAGATCTCAATCAGCATATCCACTAATAACTGAATCTCTAAAATTATAGTATCACAACTGGCCACCACCACAACTCCTAATTGCTAGCCACGGTTAGCAATTTTGTTCAACATCAACTCCTATAAATAACACCCAAATATTGAAATAAGGTAGATTCTAGTTCTACAGTTGATTTAACTCTAATATTAATTATTTTTTGATTTGAGTGTCGAAGTGAGTTTATAGGTAGCACTTCCACTATCCTCTTCTTCGTATAGAAATAATACTCATTCGTCGCAGGAGGAGACCTCCATCCTTTATTCCCAGAAAGAGTTCTTCTTCCTCAGCCAAGCTCATATAAGCCAGAACAATAACTATCTTAAGTAAATCAGAAGATTTAAATTCTTAGAGAAACAATCATTCTTATTAACAATGTGACAGATATTATTTAACAATTAAAATATATGTATTCTTAAAATCAACTGTTATGTAACCAATCCAAACAACAATGAAAATCTTAATTTAATTTATGTAGTGTTAATTCAAATAAAATATTTGCATTTTCAAATTTTAAATTTAATCGATGCATGCAAAGTAATTAAACTTAGAATTTAACTTTAATAAACTATTAGTATAAATTAATTTTATATATATATTTAATCACATAAAGTCAAGAAAAATAATTATTTTTTTTATGTTAACCTCGTGAATAAAGAAATGATTAAATAATTACATAAAATATTTTACATGATTAATATATAAAAATTAAATTCTTAAATTTATTTCATCAAATGGAATTAACTTATATAGTAACTTGTTTGGAAATAAGTTTCTAAGGTAGCGCTGGGGAGAAAAATAGAGACTGAGAGACTAAGATTAAAAGATTGAGAGATTGGGACTGGATTAAGTTTGTTTTGGATTTGGTTTAAAATTTACTATGAGACAAATACTAAAATATAGAGATTAAATTAAGTTGATAAAAAAATAACTAAGGGTAGTAATGAAAACTTTAATATTAAATGAGTGTATTTTAATAAAAAAAAGTTTTTAAAGTTTCAATCTCAGTCCCCAATTCCTCGGTCTCTACTATCCTGAGATATTGAAAATACTGAAATTTTCGAAACTGAAACTAAAATTTTAATTTCAATCTCTATTAACCAAACACAATACTGAATCTCAGTCTCACAGTTTATTTTGAGTCTCTGAAAAGTGAAAACAAACGCTAAAGATACATTTCCATCTAAAATATCCGAACTATATTTACATTCAAATTTTTATATAAAATCCATTTTTGAGTGTATAAAATATTTAAAAGTATTTAATAATACGGAATGACTATTGACTACTATTAAATGGCTCCTAGAAGAATGGTCTTACTCTTTATTAAAAGAGATAAAATGACTCTATGGTAGCACAGGTTGTACAGCTACATACAGAGAAATCAAAGGTATACAATTAATACAAATTAATATCTTCAAACAAAGAATTTACTCTTGAACCGTATAAATTAATAAAAAAAAATAAAGGGTTTTACTAATGATCAGTATTCTACGTGCACTTAATTGAAAATCAAGAAAATAATCCTTTTAATAAATTTTTGTATTTCAATTTTTTTTAAACACTATATTATAGATATAAATTTAAAAAATATTTTTATTAGTATTTTATTTGCAACCTCACCTAGGACACTAGTTAGATAGATAAAACCAGGAAAATAATTATTTAAATAAAATACTACTGTTTTCATGCATCTGAAGCGTTCATGGTTCATGCCCAGGAAGGTGCAAGTATTTAAGATGAGCCATCAAGTTTTAAATGCAACATTTAATATCACGAAAAATAAAAATTGCAGTTGGGATAGAGAGGAAATGAGGAAAACAAAGATAGGAAGAAAAAATATAAAGGGTCTTAATGTGGTTGGGTAACATTTATGTTACAAACTTAATGCTTTCCTTCTTTCTTTGGTAAACATTAAATCATGAAATTTAATGCATTTTATTGATTTTATGTGTACGTTAAAATAAAAAAAAATAAAAAAAAAAGAAAGAAAAAAAATTAAAAGCAATAGATAGGCCTTTTTCTGGGTGTACCTTGGCTTTCATATATAGGAGTGAGGTGAGGTATTTAAGATGAACCATAAAATTCAGAACTTCACATTTAATAGCATAATAAAATGCTCCCATTCATCCCTTGTCAGATCAGTCTTTCAAATGTACTTATCTAATTTCTAGATTAATTTTGTGTAAAATAATAATACTAGTCTTTGTCTAGTATCATAACATACCTAACTCTATATATATATCTGCTTATTCATCCTTTTGTTTAATGTTTAAAAACTTTTTTAATGCAAACTCGTTCGGATTTAGTTTCACAAAGGTTGATCCATAAATAATGAAAATCAAACCCATGTTTTTTTTTGGTGACAGATAATCAAACTTATGTTATTGTAGGATAGATTATTTTTTAGTAAGGTGAGAATTAGGTTCTTGAAGGTTTTACTAATTATATTCTTAACGATAATTACAATGAACACATTATGTTAATTTATTATGTAAAACTTAACATCAATTCTTATATCTACGGTTAACTACACTGATGTGTCTATTTGTGAAAATTAACGAGATAATATTTTTTAATCAAACTTTGCCAATTTTGTTCGGATTCAATTCACGTTAATAATGAACAATTAATATGGTTATATGGAAATTCAAAAGATAGCGAATATTTTACCGTTTAAAATTATATTTTCATCATACTTATGTGGCAGTAAAAAGACACGTCACTGTAGATAACAAAACACATGAACAATTTCATTTTAACAAAATAAATTTTGGAGTAGGTTTATTTCTATTCCCCAAAAAGTGATTTTATAAAATAAATTAAATTTTTTTTAATCACCATGAGTTATTCTATTAACTTTTGTGAAAAAGTAAAATATTTGTGTGTAAAAGTTGGATATTTTATAAGATAATATATATAATATAGGTATAAGCAGTGGCGGAACTTCTAAAGGACAATGGGACCATGGCCCCCAAAAATTTTATAGAAAAATTAGTATAATTTTATAATTAAATAAATAGCTCAATTGGTGAAATGCTTTGAGGAAATATGCTAGAAATGTGTTTGATTCTCGTTGCTTTTAACTTTTTACTTGTGTTAATAATAATAAATATGGATCTTTGATATATATCAGGTGTCACATCCATGATAATGAATATGGACTTTGATAAGGTGCCATGCCATGTGCTTAAAAATTTTAAAAAATTAAAATTAAAAAACAAATCTCATTATGTCTTAACTTTTATTTTTTTATTATCTTACCATATCTATGTAATCATCTAATCATATCTTATTATATTTTTTTATAATAAAAAATCCAACTTTATTATATCCTAATTCCTAAATCAGAAAAAAAAACTTGCTATACAATAATATGTTACATCCATTAAAAATATTTTGTGCACTTCATAAATCAAACATCACTATACGCAAACCTACGTTATAACAATGACTTAGGTATTTTTATTATTTAATTTAGCATAAATTTTCATTTTATTAGTTTTTTAATTTAATTTTTATATTACATAAAAAAAATTAATAACTATTAGTGTTATTGTATTCACGTAGATTGCTAAAAAATTTATAAATTCTAATTTTCAAGTTTCGAAGCTTCAAATAAAATTCCAAGCATATATATTTTCGTATATTTTTAGAAAATTTTGTAAATTTTTTTATTTAATTTAATATTATTTTTTAGTTTTTGATTTCTTAATTGAATTTGTTTTTTTATTTCTTTAATTTTACTTTAACATAAATAAGATTATAATTAAAAAACAAAAATTGGCCCTAAATATTTACTTTAAAGTCTGCCACTGGGTGTAAGGTGAGTGCTCTTTCAAATAAGCAAATTTTATTCATATCCTTCATTATTTTTGGTGATATATATATATATATAAATTGATATTGTTTTTGTAAATGTAGTTTTTGTTTTTTTTTCTTTTGGGACAAAATAATTTTTTTTTTGTTTTCAATTGGTATGTAAAACGCTAACAAAAAGAAAACTAGCCTGGCCAGACTTCACTTTAGGTTCCATATCAAAAACAATTCTGATTTGGACTTAACAAGCAGGCCCATTTCATAATTATGCGATTTTTTTTTGGACTTGCCATAATTATTTTTGTTTTAAGTATATTATGAAGTTTATTTTTGGCGGGTCAAGAGTAACCAAGTACCCAATTATCCACTTGTACCCAAATCAAACTGATTAAATTAGTTCAAAATCAGTATATAATGAAGTTTAATCACTTGGATGGCATATACATGTGCCTCCCACAGAAACCACACCGGGTTTGATCCCCTAGGGTGGGTTTGATCCCCTAGGGTGGGAAAAGGAATCCAATTAGTGTTATAGAGTGTGTGTGAGTATGTGAAGGGTGTGCTGTGTTGTGTTGTACTGTCCAAAAAAAAAATTAATTCAAAATCATATTGGCAATCAAATATAAATCAAGTCCAATTGGATTACACTGATCTTTATTGTTTTGGGTATTGAGTTTGTAGAGAAAAATTCGAATCAACTCATGGACCCGATTACTTAATATTATTTTTTAAAAAATAAAAAATATGATAAAATATAAACATTTTTAGAAAATTACTCACTTAACTAGGTAAACTTGTGGAACACTTATTTTTTAATTTTTGTCCACATTTTTTTTAATTTTTTATTTTCTTTTAAATTCAATGTTTTAATGGATATTCGATTATGCGAACCGAACCAATCCATACTTAATCGCGTTGGTCAGTTCGGGTCCAAACATAAAACATTACACAATTGAACTAATTCAAATCCATTACATTTTTGGGTTGGCTATTGCCACCCTTTGCCCAAAAACAAAAATCCATTACATTTTAACTGGTTTAGTTTTTATTTCAAACCAAAAACACATAATAGCATTACGTTTTTTTGGGTCATGGACTTAGAATGTTTCATTGAAATGATATATCTATATATGTACAAGGTTGTGTCCAACACTTTATTCAATAAAATTCCACGGACACGAAAAAAAAATCCAAATAATATTTTCAATCAACAAAAAGAAATTTGAGATACCTGCTTTATTCTTCCAACAAAGTTTCTGAATTCAAATGAATCAACTAACCATGACTTGAAAAAAAAAAATCAACTAACAACTAACCATGACAAAAAAAAAAGAAAAAAAACTGACATCTATACTCAATTACTTAGAATATATATGTCCAAAAAGATTACTTAGAATATATAATGTGTGCATGAGTAGTGAATTTAAAATTAGGGATTATTTAATTCAACAAAAAAAATTTAATTACTCATGAAATTTCATAAATCGAATATGGTATTTGTTATATGGAAATGAAAAATGATGAAAAAGAAGATTTTTTATTTTTATGAATGGTTGGATAACTATAATATAAAATATATTTTTACTTTTTAAGTTTACTTTGTTTGGAATGGAATCTATGAGATGCTCGGAACCTGGAAGTTTAAGGAATGAAGGCTCCAGGTCTCCAGCAACAACTATAATAAAATCGACTTTGAAACTTCTTCATAAGACTCACCCTAGTGCAAAATCTCATCTTCTTTGATGAACCATCGTGTTATCACTTTTTTTTCTAAAATTATTTTCTTTTCTTTGTGAAATTGATTTCACCTGTAGGATATTTTTTTTTATGTTTTTTACCCTAATTTGGACCATGTATGACTTTTTTAAGAAATGCAATTTTCTTACCTTTGAAAAGAGAAAAAAAAAAACTAGTTGGGAATGAGTTCTTGATCATACAATTATCCATCAATATACTTATCAATGAGCATCTATACTCTGAATATATTTTATTCTTTTATAGGCAAAAAACTTTTGTTCATTTTATATATTTTTTATGTTTTCAAAATTCAAATATATATTTCAACTAAAACTAATTTTAGTCACCAAAAAATTAAAACTAATTTAAGCATTAGAAAGATAGCAAGAATAATGAATTTCGAGTCCAAATATATATATATATATATGACAATTCTATGGTGAAGATATTTTACTATGCATAAAATAAAGAGTTGTGGTACTTTTAGTTTAAAAATTAATAAAAAATAAAGTTAAATATTTTATATGACTGAAATCTAGCCATTTATTAAAGAAATCTCTATTTCTTTATTATTTTCCGTTTTACCATAACATGCACCATATTCTTAGTACCACTATGGTTCTTACTTCCTCACGTGTTGCATTGGTTATGGAGTGAACGATTTTTTTGTTTTTTGTTTTTCCAAATTATGAAACAATTCTTCATGAATAAAAACTAGTCTATTGATAGTGTAGCCTAAAAAATTTTATTTTAAGGTATATACTACCATTAAAAAAAAAGGGGCCATCAAAGTAATTATCATTAACAACGCCAAATTATACTTCATTAACATCATAAGAGATCATGGTTGGTTTAGTAATTAGCTCATTATTTCATTTAAGCAAGTATTGAATGTTCGAATTTCACCTTCTACATGCAACAATTCATTGATCAGCGACGGACTTTTAAATCAAATTTCGATCCATGTTGAATTAGTCATTAACTATTGAGTTGCGGGTATCATGGATAACAAAAACAAATCCGCATGCGCGAACTACGTTGACCACTCCTACTATGTCAGTGACAAACCTGAGACTAACCAATTCAGTCACACCCACACGTCTTATTTACCATCAAACACGTTATTTCCTCATGTGATGAACGAATATATTCTCATCACCAGAGTGTAAACCTATTAATTAACCTATTGTAAATAAGAATACACAATCTTATGGGTTAATGAAAAGTAAACATGGCATAAAGCAATTTGTTAGCATACGACAACAATGTAATTATTCGACGCTTTTGACTTCTATATTTAATAAATTTAATCAAAAATTTTATTTAGAATCGGCTCATTTAATTTATGAATTAAATGGACTAAAATTTTCTAACCCAATAGATTTATGATCAGCCCTGTCTCATTTAATTAATTATTTATTTATTTTTAGAAAAATTAGTTTTGACTAAACTTTTTTTCCATAAAGAATATCATTTTTTAGCCAAAATTTTAGTGGTTAGAGAAAATATAGAAATTGTTTTTGGAAAAAATTAAAATGGAAAAAAAGGATCAACCAATTCGGCCAGTGGACTAACTCGTTTAATCAATTATTTTTTCAGGTTAAACGAGTTCAATTCCTTTAGTCCGAATTTTAAGCGGTTCAAACTTAAAAGAAAAGGTTCGTACATTTAAATGGATAAATACTGGCCAAACAAATTTAGGCTATTTTAACGGTTCTAACTGTAAGTCTTGGTGGACATAAGCTTGATGAGCAAAGCTTTCTCACATGGCAATGGTCGGCTCTCTTCACCATTATTGGTGCAAAAAGCTTGATGGCAGTTCCCACCCAGATTTTAAGGATAAAAGACAAATATACCCTTAACTTTTTAAAATTGGGCAAAAATACCCTTCACTTTGCTGAAATACTTACATGCCCCCAACCTTCGAGAAAAGTGGACAATACTACCCCTCTGATGGTTTAACCCACGTGTGACCGTTATGAAGGCGTATGATGTAGCTGTCAATGGCGTTTAGCTGGTTGTAACGGAGCCACGCTGTATAGACCAGGCTCGTAATTGACATTAAACAGCAAAATGAAAGTCGATTCCTTTAGAGAAATAAAACCCTAATTTCGAAGGGTTCATGTAAAAGAGGGTAACCGCTTCGTTTTGCTGTCTAATATCTATTACGGGTCTGGTGTTTACAGCGTGGCTCTGTTATGGTTAGTTAAATGTCATCGACTAGCCACATCACATATCTTTATAACGGTCACACGTGGGTTAGACCAACAGAAGGATAGTATTGTCCATTTTTCTCAAACGTTGAGGGCATATAGGTATTTCAGTAAAGTGGAAGGTATTTTTGTTCACTTTAAAAAAATCAGGAATATATTTATCTTTTACCCAAATTTTAATGATGATGTTGCCAAACATGCTAGCACGTGCCAATCAACTCATGATCATGTTCTTAACCTCCATAATGGATGCTTCCTTAGCTTCAAGACCAACATGATCGATGCAAAAAAGCCTATGGGAAACAACTTCTTGAATATTTTGCTAATTTCCACAAAATTGAAAGTGAAACAACTTAAAAAAATAAGTTGAAGAATGTGAGGTGGCAAAGGCTCTCAACTACTATGAAATATTTAGTATCGTGCATAAATTTATCGGGTCAACATTTGAGGATAAAAATAATAATTTATCCAATTTTTTCTGATATTAAGGGTGTGTTTGATAATAGGGATTGAGATTAGGAGATTGAAATTAAATTTAGTTTATATATTGTGTTTGATTTAAAATATATTAAATTATATATTGAACTAAGTTGTATAGAGACTAAAATAAGTTAAATAACCAAAATGCATGGCCTTATAAACATATACTTTCAATTAATCCAAACATTGAAAATCTATTAATTTATCATGGCATTGTTTTTTTTTTTTGGGATAGTTTATCATGGCATTGATTATGCAACATGTCCTAAAATTTTCTTAATTTAGAGAAAAGGAATTTGCTACACAAGAAAAGGTAATCAGAATGCATGAGAAAAAAGGATATGCATCATTGTTGATAGATGATTCTTGTGAAAACCAAACGAGATCGGAGACTAAGAAGAGCCCCCATGAAGAATCAAAACGCAAGCAAAATAATAAATAAGATCCGAGCAACGAAAAGAAGAAGAGATCAACAAAATTTATTTTTGTTGTTGGAGAGGGAAACGTACCTAGCGACGAGAGAACGATGAAAGAGAATGCATCGAAAATTATGGAGTGAATATTATTAAAGAAAAAAAAATGGAGTGTCGAGAAACATGGTTGTTGGCCATAAGAGAACGAGAGTGAGAGATGGATCTGATTTGGTTTATGTGAGGAAGTAGAAGAGTTTGCGGAGGAAAGAATATTATTGTGAATTGAAGAGTTGAATGAAGGTATTTTGGGAAAAAAATTATTAAAGTTTTAATCTCATTTTTCATTATCTGGAGGTATTAAAAATACTATTTTTTTGAAAACTGAGTATTTCAATCTCTGTTTATCAAATATAATACTGAGTCTTAATCTCCTAGCTAGTCCCTCAAAACAAACTTGGGAGAGAGACTGTGTGAGGGAGAGAGAAAGAAAAGGAAGGCTAAGAGTTAGGAATGCTAAGAGTTATTATAGGAAAGTTTTATTTCTATCCGTTGAAATTATAGCATATAACCACTATATAAACGTTTGTAGAATTTCAATTCAATAATCATCAACAATAACAACTACATTCACATCTTCTTTTCATATTATTATTATTATTATTTTATTTTATTTCCTTTTCTCTTTAGTAATTATATAGCGAGTGCATTATTGTGAGTAGTGTTCAATTTTATATTACTTTGTAGCTATTAGAAGTCAAAATTCCGCTGTAGACTCAACAATTGGTATCAAGAGCCAACGTTATATTATTCATTATTTGAGTGGTAAAATTCAATTTTGAATATAATGACTTCTACTAGTGGTAATGTCAAAGTAGGCAAATATGAAATCGAGAAGTTCAATGGGAAAAATGATTTTTCCTATTGGAGGATGCAGATGAAAAATCTGCTTATATCACAAAAGTTACACAAGGCACTGGCGGGAAAAGAGAAGAAGCCGGAAGAAATGAAAGATGAGGATTGGGAAGAATTAAATCTTGAGGCACGGGCTGCAATAATCTTATGCCTTGAGAGGGATGTTGCTTTCTTGGTGAACGAAGAAGCAACTGCAGCAGGCGTCTGGATAAAGTTAGAGAGTAATTTCATGACGAAGACTCTAACTAACAGGATCTACTTAAAATCCAAATTGTATACATGCAAGATGGAGGAAGCCACCTCAATCCGAGAATATATCAATAAGTTTGATAGGATTATATCAAACTTAAAGGATATAGATGTGAAGGTTGATGATGAAGATCAGACACTCATATTGTTACTTTCATTACCGAAGTCCTATGAAAATCTGGTGCAGACATTGATGCTGGTGGGTGACACTCTGACCATGGATGAGATGAGGGCATCACTTTTAGCAGATGATCTACGTAAGGTTGCTGCAAGTGTGATGTCATCTTCAAATGGAAGAGATTATAATGATCAAGCACAAGGATTGTTCGTGACTAGC
>JASCZI010090655.1:52043-77546 GCA_036250425.1 Stylosanthes scabra | reverse complement strand
TGATTCTGATTATGCTGGTGATCTAGACAGACGACGTTCTACGACTGGTTATGTATATAAAATACATGGTGCTCCGATTAGTTGGCGATCGATGTTACAAGCTACAATGGCACTATCTACTACAGAGGCTGAGTACATGACAGTAGCAGAAGGGGTGAAAGAAGCATTGTGGCTAAGGGGTCTTTTAGATGATTTGGGGTTGAAGCAAGATTGTGTAAATTTGAGTTGTGATAGTCAAAGTGCAATTCATTTAGCTAAAAATCAGATTCATCATGCTCGTACCAAGCATATCGATGTTAGATATCACTTCGTGCGTGATGTTATAGAGAAATGTGACATTTCTCTTGTAAAAGTACACACAGATGAAAATCCCGTTGACATGTT
The DNA here is from genome assembly GCA_036250425.1 of Stylosanthes scabra. NCBI lineage: Eukaryota > Viridiplantae > Streptophyta > Magnoliopsida > Fabales > Fabaceae > Stylosanthes > Stylosanthes scabra. Next base: position 77,162 of record JASCZI010090655.1, on the reverse strand, counting down.
GACTAAAGTGGTGTCAGGAAACAAGTTCCAACATTGTTTGGAATTGCTCAATATTATTCATGTTAGGCATTACATGGAGAAACAGAAGAACTACGATTGGTTTGATCCTGAACAAGGGTACGTAGGCAGTCATCATCAAATGATGCAACTGGATACCATTCTTTGATCGTTCAAAATTTGCGTAGATTTCAAATTGGGAACGAGATGGAGAATTGTGAGGGAGACAAAAAGAAAAGGAAGGCTAAGAGTTAGAAAGACTAAGAGTTATTATAGGAAAGTTTTATTTCTATCCGTTGAAATTATAGATTTGTAGAATTTCAATTCAATAATCATCAACAATAACAACTACATTCACATCTTCTTTTCATATTATTATTATTATTATTTTATTTTATTTCCTTTTCTCTTTAGTAATTATATAGCGAATGCATTATTGTGAGTAGTGTTCAATTTCATATTACTTTGTAGCTATTAGAAGTCAAAATTCTGCTGCAGATTCAACAGACTAAAACTGAGAAACTGAGACTAAGAGACAAAGACTAAGAAACTGAGACCGAATTAAAATTGTTATTGTGTTTGATTTAAAATTTATTAGGAGACATAGACTAAGAGATGAAGATTAAATTAAGTTGATGGAGTAAGGAGAAAAATTAGTATTAGAAACTTTAATGTTGAGTGAGGTTATTTGAGTAAAAAAAAAGTTATTAAAATTTCAGTCTCAATTTTCAATCTCCTAATCTTTACTATCTGAATGTACTAAAAATATTAAAATTTTAGAAATTAAGATTAAAATTTTAATTCTAATCATTGCCCACTAAATACAATATTCATTTTCAATCTCTAAATCTTAATTCTATCTAAAAGTATTGAGAGCTCGACTTCAAGGGGATATTAGAGTACAATTTAAAAAAAAAAAAAAAAGAGAGGAAACTATAAACACATACAAGATTACAAACAAAATAGAAAATAAACCAAAGACTCAGCATTTCAGCAAACAGCGAAATACGTAGATATTAAAGCAGAACACAACATTCACAACCATTTTAGCCGTCAACAAGCCCACATAGAGTGTTGAGCTTCTATACTTAAAGTTTTTATGTAAATGGGCCAATAGCCCCAATGAGTAACCTAACTTTTATTACTTTAATAGCATAATTTCCATAACTATATAAGTGAAATAGTTGCAATGAAATTAATTACTCATCAATGAAAATAGTGAATAAGATTTTTTTTTAAAAATTTCGTCATCGAGGGAGTTGTCTTTTCTTTCTCTTCCTTTGATTCTTCTCCAATTTTGTTTTAATTCTCATTAATCCTTACCTTATTTATATCATTTCCCTTATATTTTATTGGTCGGTTTTATATTTTAAAAACAACTAGTAAATTAAATAAAAATGGTTAAAAAATAAAGAAAAGAGAATTAGAAAATTAGTCGAAAAAATCAACTCAGCGTTAAGATCTTCATAATTCACTCTTCTACCCCTTGAAAATTCCAGCATCTTGAAAAAGGGTTATATTGCTAGGTCCATGATAGAATTTAAAAATTAAAAGTAAAAATTAGCTTAACATTTTTTAAAAAAAAAAAATTTTTCTTGGTGACCAAGTGGTTTTGACCGCTTAGTTGTCATAAATAATCATCCAGAATGCACACATATAACATGCAGAATGCACACAGATAATCATCCAGAATGCATACAAATAACAAGCAACGCAATCAAACCTTGATTCATGCATTTAAAAGCAAGAAAAAAAATAGGAATAATGAAGCTAACTCAGAATGCACACAGATAACCATCCAGAATGCACACAAATATCAAGCAACCCAATTAAATACTGAATCATGCAATTAAAAGCAAAAAAAAACCTAACAACAATGAAGCTAATCCAGAATGCACACAGATAACCATCCATAATACACACAGATAACCATCCAGAATGCACACAGATAACCATCCATAATGTACACAGATAATCATCCAGAATGCACACAAGTAACAAGCAACGCAATCAAATCTTGATTCATGCAATTAAAAGAAAAAAAACCTAAGAACGATGAAGCTAACCCATAATGCACACAAATAACTATCCAGAATGCACACAAATATCAAGTAACTCAATCATATCTTAAATCATGCAATTAAAAGCAAAGAGGAGGAGGAAGAAGAAGAAGGCGACGACGACGACAGAAGAGGAGGAGGAGGAGGAGGAGGAAGAAGAAGAAGAAGAAGGCGACGGCGATAACGAAGAAAGACGATGAAGAAGACAACGACGAAGGAAGATGATGAAGAAGACGACAACATCGATGATGAAGAAAACGATGGCAACGCTCTCGTTATTTTCTTTCTCACAAGCGCGTGAACACGCGCTATAGTGGTAAGAGTGAGCTTGTCAATATGCCTGTTTGGTTAAAGTCACTTGATTTTGCACTTGGTTGTTAAAACCACTTGTGCAGCTAACATAATTGTAAAAAAAATTATAATTATAAAAGAGAAAGAAGGTTCTATTTGTCTTTCCATTATTTTTCATCTCTCCCATGATGTTCACAAATTGGGAATAATGAGGAAGAATAAAGTTGGGCCCCTTTCCATGTCTGCTTCCGATCCAATCTTTTTTTGCAATCATTTAAAATAATAGCACATATTCTATTCTCTGAAATCCCAAATCCTTCCATATCCAAGAGATTTTCTTGACCAAAGAAAAAATTCCCCCAAAAAAAAAAATCAATCTAATTCAAACTAAAATTTTCAATAAAATTTGAATTTATTTAAATCTCAATTTTTTAAAAATGCACATTCAAATTAGATTGAATTTTAAATCAATTGTGATGCAAGTCTTTGGGAAGTTGATTAGTTAGCCGGTTTTGGATGCATCATTCGTGACTCATCGCGTTATTGGATTAAGGGTTATTCCGGAGCCATTCTCTTTGACAGTATTTTGAGTTGTGAGCTTCTCGCGATTTTGTGGGGTTTGATTCTTGCTTGGGACTGTGGTTGCAAAGACGTTGTGTGTGAAAGTGACTGCCTTGAAGCCTTTCTTCTGATCACTCGAGACATTTTAATCTTATTGTCAAAATTAAAGATGTGTTGTGAAATTGGACTATTTCGATTTTTCTCCTACAGCGCACTGCGAATACATCAGTGGATCATATGACAAAAAACTCTGTTACCCATCAGCATATCTACACGGAGAATTATCATAGAAGAAATGTCTATTTCTTTATAGTGCTTTGTCTTTTTTTATTTCTGTCGCACAAAAAAAATACAAATTAGATTGAATTTTAAGTTTTTTCTATCAAACAAATTCAATTCAATTTAAATCATATCATATACAGCCATTATCAAACAAACTTTATTTATTTAGAAGATTAGAGCATAAATAAGAGAATGAGTTAGAATTTAAAATTCGGATTATATTAGGTATATATCAAAATCATCTATCAGTGTATAATATACAATAAAGTACAAAATACACATTAAAAATAAGTTAAACTACATATGTATTTTATATTTCAATATATATTATATGCTGGTGGTTGATTTTAGTGATTAATTTTGATATGTAAATAGGATTGTTGTTTCAAATTATTTTTTTACTATTATATATAAGAATAATTCTATTTTACATCAAAATAAACCAAAAAATTACCCACTATGTATAAATATATAAATATAAGTACAATTTAATTTATTTTTAGAATGTATTTTATATTTCAATCTATATTATAAGGAGGGTTAGAGTAAAATTTGTGAAAAATTTTGCTTATAAGATATGTTTCATTATATATATCCATTAAAAAATCATTTTTCTATTTTTAAAATAGTCCAGAATTTTTTAGTTAGATTATACATTCTTTTCATATTTTCACTAATCTCATAATTATGATATTATATATATTTACTAAATAAAAGATGGGTGGACACGTTAGTAATATTATAATTTTATTACTATCAAAATTCTACTTCTTCTTAAACTTTAAACTCAACCCTACTACTCATAAATATAAATTTTCACGAGAGTTAACTCTTGAGTTCGATAATAATAATTTCTACGCCTTGCAGTTGCCACTATCATCAGATCCATGTTGCTTCAATGAAAGTAACTCAAAAACTTAATATCGCATTGGAAAAGTATTAGGAACCGATATCTTTTTGAACAATAACTTGCTAATAATATTGAAGAGTTGTTGCAGGAGAGACCACGAAGGAAAGATTGGTGGTGGCTTCACGACGAAGAGGATGTTGAAGATGATGAACAAGTTGGTGGTGGTGTGGCAACCTGGAGAAGAGGAAAGGACTGGCGACGTGAACCGTAGCTATAAACATTTGCGGAAGAGAGGAGAAAATTGGCAGAAAAGAGAAGAAAAGTTTTATTAAATATTATTGTTCACAAAGTTGTTGGCAACGTAGCAGCTCTATGGCATTTGGTGCACAATAATAATGATAAGATAAGTCCTATTCACAATTAATCAAATGTTTTTTAACAAATTCACAATTTTTACTTAGATAAATATAAACACGACAAGATGAAAAAAATCGAGATTTTATATAAAATTAAAAAACGTATTAAAAAGTAAAGCTTAAAGTTTTAATAAGATTTAAATCCTAAAATCGTAATATTATAAATTTTAAGAGTTAAATAACAATATTCTTTTAAACTAATTAATAGTTGTTGAAATGTAATTTTTAAATTTAACTAAATAGTTGTTGAAATGAAAATTTTAAATTAACCTATATTGTATAAATCATTTTCAATATATATTTTATATTTTAATATATATTTTTACGTTGATTTAGTGGCTGAATTTTGATATACAAACAGTAAAATTTTAAAATTATGATATTGTATTTTATGTTACGGAATGATAAAAAATAATCAAAATATAAAAAAGTTATTATTCAATTTAGGAAAAAATACTAAAACTAATCACGAAAAATTCAGAAATTAATAAAACCACGTATGAAAGAAAGAAACGAATCTTCTAACTATGAAATATGAGTTTCTTTTTATAAAACTATAAAAAACGTCAACCAAAACTACCCACATATCATGGCTCGATTAATGATATTTGGATAGTTTTATCAAAAGAAACCTATTTTTCATAGATAGAGAATTCGTTTCTTTCTTTCATGAATATTATGAGCGCGAGAATCTTTTGTAGGTAGTTTTAATATTTTTTCCTTAAATTTATGATATTTAAATTCATTATTAGATTTATGGTATTTTAATTCTTAAATTTTCTAACGAAGTTTTAAATTAAATTAAATAAAATAATGAAATTATGCCAATTTAATTCAAACAATAATAAATATAAATAATATATATATATCTAGTAACCCAATTGAATTTTGCTTCAAACGCAAACACATAGCTTACAATTTACAACCTCCGCATACATTAGTACCTATTTCTTCCCTTCTCTTCTCTCTCTACAACAACGCCCTCACTCCAATAAGTAGAAGGAGGAAGAAGAAGAAGATGCAGATCTTTGTGAAAACTCTTACTGGAAAGACCATCACCCTTGAGGTTGAGAGCAGCGACACCATCGACAACGTCAAGGCCAAGATCCAGGTTTTTATTTTTATTTTTTATTTTTCTATGTACATAATTGGAGAAGGGTTTTTCTCTGATTCTTTTTTTTTTTTGGTTGATGTATAAGCATGGCCCTTGCTGGCAAATTAGTAAAGGTTTATGATATTTTGTGTTCTTGTAGCGTTAAAAGTTGAAACTACTTGTAGTCTTGAACTGTAAAGGTTCAAACTTTGAATTGTGTGTTTGGTGGAATGAAAAAAGAGAAGGGATTGGAGTTACCCTTTGGGACAAGGATTATTTCCCCCTTAAAAAGATTATTTTTTTATGTGATAGGGTAGTGGTGTTCTTAACAGCATCATCAACATTGTTTCTTGCATTGGTTTTGGCTTTGATGGTTTTGGTATTGAGTTTTTCTTCTTGAGGGAATTAGTTTCTAGGCTTTTGGACACATTAGGTCATTCATGGTTTCTTTATGTTAGTTTTAGTTGAAAATCTGTGAAATCTGAATTGATGTAACTATTGTCAGTGAAGGATTGTAATGGAAAATTGCTATAGCTTAAGCCGTTTTCTTGCTTCGGTAACTTAACTTATGAAATGAAGTGCAAAACACATCTTATATGGGTTTATAAAGCTATTTCGAGAAGCGGGGATCAATCCTTATGACCCGTAAATAAGCCCTTCAAGGGATTAGGGTTTGACATGATTCTCTTGTGGAATCTTTCTGTGCAGTTTTGTATGATATGATGCTTATTGTGATGTTTGATTTTTTACCTGGCTTGTGGTGTTGGTTATTGTTTTGTGATGCCTATTGAGTTTTGGCTTTGTGATGGAATGTGTTTGCAGGACAAGGAGGGTATCCCACCTGACCAGCAGAGGCTGATCTTTGCCGGTAAGCAGCTGGAAGATGGGCGCACTCTTGCGGATTACAACATACAAAAGGAGTCGACACTTCACTTGGTTTTGAGGCTCAGGGGAGGAACTATGATCAAAGTGAAGACTCTAACTGGAAAAGAAATTGAAATTGATATTGAACCAACTGATACGATTGATAGAATCAAGGAACGCGTTGAAGAGAAAGAGGGCATTCCTCCTGTGCAGCAAAGGTTTACTCTTTTCCCTTTTCTGTTTCCTTATTATATGTGCCATTTATTACCTGCAAAATGTTGTTTTTTCTAATAATGTATTTGTATATTTTGCTGTCTACAATTTTAGTTCATAATGGTTGATATTAGAGAAAATACTTGCTTGTAGGCTTCAATTTGGTTCAAGGAACATGATTTTTTAGAGGAATGTCTCTCTCTCTCATACATGCAGAGAGATTGAGAGCTCTGCTATTCTGATTCCCTCTAAGGCTCTAACCCCCCTCCCCCTCTTCAATTTTGCTTCTTGTGAATCATTTTCTTCTTTTAGATATTGTTCATTTACTTGACTAAGATGCATGCTGTCAGTGTGAGTTTTTTAAGGGATGTATACAAAGTCTAAATAAAAATAAGCTTTATATATACAAGTTTTTCGGAATGCCTATGCCTACGCATACGTGACTAACACAGGATTTGAATGGACAAACTACTTTCATCTTGAATCTGTTTACTTTAATCGCTTTTTATGTTGTATATGAGTTGCTAATGCTTGGTATTCAAGTGCAGTAGTGATGTATAATTCCCAATTAAAGAACATATTTATTTTGGATGATACACCTTTCTGCTTATTTTCTAATTACTTTATGAATATTTATTGATGTTTTTCAAGCCGTATTGGAAACTTGAATCTTACTATTGTTGGCGCCGTGTGCAGGCTGATATATGCTGGTAAGCAGCTCGCAGATGACAAAACAGCGAAAGAGTACAACATCGAAGGTGGATCGGTGCTTCACTTGGTGCTTGCATTGAGGGGTGGTGGTAACTAGATACACTAGGTATAACTGCAATCTTAGATCTTGTGATGGATGATGATGGTCACTTTCTATTTTCTTGATAAATTTGTGTTTGAGTCACAGTCTGAACCTAATGGAAAGGAAAAACACTATATAGTCCTATGTGTCTCTGAATCTGAATTGTTGCTGGCTTTTTTTGTAATTTTGCTGCCATCATTGATGGTCAATTTCTCCTTTTAAGTTGTGTATGATTTTCTAGACCCAAAATTTGGCCCTCTAAAATGAAAGATCTTTGAACCAGTAATAATCAATACAACTAATAGTGTTACTTCCTTTACTTCAGAATCATACTTGTGTGTTTGCATACCTTATTCTAAGAGTGAATCTTTTACATTCTAATCTGCCTACTACCTACTTGATTGGTATACTCTTGAATTTGACATGGTATTTGGGATACCACCTGAAACTAAACGAACACTAGGGTGATAATAACCCTCCTTCCATGTTGAGCCAATCTTGATTCTGCTCATGGTGTAGAGGCTTCTCAATACCATGGAATCGGATTACCATGGTTTTCAGAACAGAACTGAATTGGATGGTTCGACTAGGTTGATAGGGACCCCGGCCACCAAAACGGTCCAAAAAAAATTTCAGTAGAAAATCTGGTTAATCTGTTAAATCTGGTTAATCAGTTGAATCTCGGTTAATAGGTTTAACATAATAAAAAATATAGATAATTCCAAAAATAGGACTTGGGTAATTCTTGTTAATAGAGGAGAGAATCAATTGTTTTGTGGAAGAATCAATTCTAGAATTGTTTTATTTGAACAAATGATACTTGCAGTAGAATAAGGATGAACTAAACTATAAAGAGAGAATATATTTGATCAAGAGAAGAGTTTGATTACAAGAGTAAAATGAGAAAACCACTAAAGCTAATAGAACAACTTATATAGGGAACAACTTATATAGGGAAAGGATAAGCTAGCAGAATAAGAGGGGGGTAATAGACTATAATGCATGGACACGAGACATGACACGCGACGCACCGACACACCAATTTCAATTATTTATATATACCCTGAATACGCGACGCACCGACACATCAATTTCAATTATTTATATATACCTTGAATAATGATATACCAACATTGACCAACCAACCCATGTCCAAACCTGCAACGTCTTCCCCTCTAGCTCGTGGTGCGAAGAAAGATGCTCTCGATGAGCCACTGCAATCCAAGGGGAAGAAATTCGGATCTAGACGCTGAATCATATGCAAATGCAGAACTGGCTTTTCTCGATACTGAACCAGCGTGCTGCAGTGGAGTTTCTCTAGCATGGCATGGCAGCGGATGCCGTTTATGCATCGGATGAGGGCGATGCTAGAAGACCGATTGGGATCATGCTCGATCTGCTCAATGACGCCCAAAGAGGAAGGTGCGACATTGCGCTTGAGGTCGATGGTTCGCTCGAGGCGCTTAGTGCCGCCCCCACGGTGGAAGGAGGTCTTCTTGGCGGTCTTGCCAATTCCGAAGGGTGAACTGCTAAGCACCTCTCTTCACCGTCAACATTGTGTGTGTATGGTCAAAGAAACTGAGCTGGGATGTTATTGTTGCTATGGGTGATCTGCTTTGTATTGGGTAGGTGATAATTTTATTTTATTTGAACCATAGTTTTTAATTTTTTGGACGATAAGTTTTTAAATTTTGGATGATAATTTTTTTTAAATTTCAGATGATAATTTTTAATTGGATTTATTGGCTTCTTAATGAATCCCTAATGTTGGTTCCGTAGCACTATTGAATTATAAGATACGAGGACATGATATATATATAAAATATAATATATTTTAACAAGATTTTAATTATATCTTTATATTTTATTTATATTAAAATTTAAAATAATATTTTACAATATTTTTAATGTTTTTTTTAATTAGATACAATATTTAAGATAACTTTTAGTTTTAAGAAAGAGTACTATATATTATTTTTAAACCCATTTTAAGGATATAAGTTAAGAACAAAATTGGACATGCAGATTCGTGATAATATTTTGGTGTCAAGTGTGTCTTAAGAAGTATTTTTTGTTATATTAAGGACATGGATGGACACGGAAGACACGTGTGTCGGACGAGTTTCATGTCTAAAATTAAAAATATTCGACACGTGGACACGCCAATTCAACGAAGTGTCCGTGATTCGTAGGTAACAGAAAAAAAAAGGCATAACAGAACATGATTCAAGATTTCAATTCTTGAATCTAGATTCCACTCTCTTTATTTATGAACTAAAAATTCTATTTGCACACCAAAATCAGTCATCATATATTGATAAATAAATACATGTGCAGTTTTATTATTTTTAAGTGTATCTTATATTTTAATGTGTATTATACATAGCTGATTTTGATGCATAAATAGTAAACACCTTTATTGAACCTATGCATGTCTCGTGTGAGAATAAATTTGTTTTTATACAAGAATCCACCTTATCTCAATCATTTGTTTGTTGAGAGAATGGAACTTGGAAGTTTAATTCTGCCAGCCAAATAAACGATTAGACACAATTCGTCCATTGTTGAGGTTTGAAATTCAAATTTCTCTCCTAATGACTTGTAAAGAATGGATTGTTTAACAAAAAAATCAATTCTATCCGTGATAGAAAGCTTGCAATGACTAGTGTTGACAAATTGGTTTATTCTCACCAATCTTCGAAATGTCTCTAAGGTTTGTAATGCCTATAAATAGAGGCATTGAAGGCAAATTCAACAATCAAGGTTTATTCTAAACGTTGTTGAAGTTGGGATTGTTTCGAGTTCTTAGAGCTAGCGTCTAAGTAGAGTGTAGTTTAATATATTAGTATATAAGGTCAACGGCTAAAAATACATAAATACCTGATTCTTAGTATGAAAGCTAGAGCTCTGAAGACAAGACATAACAAGAAAGCAAGAAGAGAGGAAGAACCCTAATTAAAAAAGAACAAAACATAGAAAAGTAAAGAAGTGTGAATGATCGACAATATCATTTGAGTAAAAGTGAATTAAGTATTTGTACAAAGACACGACTCCACTATTTATACAGTAGGCTAAGCTAAAGCTAAGCTACCAAAACAAAGGAGCTAACATCACAAGCTAATAAGTTAATACTCTTAACACCTCCCTCAAGCTTAGGTAGAGTGGCAAAACCAATCCTAAGCTTGCTTTTGAATAGTTGGAACAGAACAACACCAAGGGGTATGGCCATAATGTCAGCAATTTGATCCAAAGTAGGTATATGAACAACATATAACTCTTTCCTATTGACTAAATCTCAAATAAAAAAAAAGGTCAATCTCAAGATGCTTACTTCACCCATGTAAAACGGGATTAGCTGTAAGATCGCAAGTGCTCTTGTTGTCAGGAGAATATGGTTGAGGTATTTGTAGCTCATGTAGCAGCAGCTGAATTGACATAATCTCTGTCTCTGTAGAAGCAATTGCTCGAAACTCCGCCTCCGTACTTGATCGGCTCACTTTTGTCTACTTAGAGCACTTCCAAGGGATAAGATTCCTGCCTAAAAAGATGCAGAAGCCACTGATACTCTTTCTATCATTCAAGTCTGAAGCCTAATCTGCATCAGAGAAGGCAATAATACGATAGTTAATGCATTTCCTAAAATCAATCATTGATTTATCGTACCTTGTAAATATCTCAGAATCCTTTTTGCTGTCTTCCACTGTTCAATGGTTGGGTTTTGCATAAACTGTGAACACCTATTTACAGCATATGTAATATCGGGACGAGTAATAGTAAGGTATTGTAAAGTTCCAATTACTAATCTGTATTTTCGTGGTTCATCAAATAAATCAGAGTCAACAGAGTGTAGTTTAAGAGATGAGACCATTGTGGTTTGCATGGGTTTGACTTCAACCATACCAGCCCTTAGGAGAAGATCCCTAGTGTATTTAGCTTGATTTAATAACAGAGTATGATTTCCTAAGTCTTCCATTTCCAAAACAAAAAAATAAGATAATTTACCAAAATCTTTCAATGGAAAAACATAATTTAATTGACAAATTAATTGTTGTATATCAGAATTAGAGGTACCAGCTATCACAATATCATCCACATATACAAGAAAATAGATAATTTCATCATTTATTTTCCTAACAATGAGAGCTACATTATGTGTGGTGTTTTTAAAACCAAAATTCTGCAAGGTCATATCTCAGAGCCAAGGTTTTGTACCAGGTTCTTGGAGCTTGTTTAAGGTCATAGATGGCCTTATGCAATATGCAACTTGCATACTTTGGCCGAATCTTTAATAAAGTACCTTGGGGTTGTTTCATGAAAACAATTTCAGTGAAAATCCCATTTAGAAAAGCATTGTCGAAATCAAATTGACACAAGGTCCAACCCTGGATTAGGACAATTGTAAGAATTATTCTAATTGTAGTAGGTCAAACTATAGGACTAAAATTTCCTCATAATCAATACCATTTTTTGTGGTAAGCCTTTAGCCATTAATCTGGCCTTATACCTAATTATTTCTCCCTTAGAATTTTTCTTAAGGACAAATACCCATTTACAATTAAGAACAATCGCCTTTGACGGAGGATGAACTAAACTCCAAGTTTTGCACTTAGTCAAAGTTTGGAGTTCAGCATCCATAGCATGTTTCCGTTGAGGAACCAACGAGGTTTGTTTAACTGTTTTAGGAGTTGTTTGTTTGGATTGAAAATGGAAAGTAAATAAGAAGAAGGAAGTGAGAAAGAAAATGTCAGTTTTTCTTTATTTGGTTTGGAGAGAAAATTACAAAGAAAAAGTTAGACAGTTCCAAGAAGGTGGTGGGTCCCACACAAAGGTTTTCATCTCTCATATGAACGGAAAATTGAATGAAAAAAAAGGGGCAGTGTTAATTTCTTTCATTTAGTCTCGTTTATATACAAAACAAAAGAAAAAAAGAAGCCAATATCTCCTCTTCCTCCCACATCCTCTTCCACCCCCAACATTTTAAGTTGAAGACAAAGATTGGTCTTCCCATAAACTTCAAAGTCTATTACTTCATTTTCTACTATACTACCACTAATATGTTAGTGTTTATGATTTTTAATGTATAAAACGTGTCTTTTTTTTTCACATATGAAAGTGCTTATATAATATAGATTAATTTTTTATTTGAATAAAATAAATATATTATCAATCATAATAAATAAATTTATAAAAATTTACCAATTTAAATCATGTTACTAGTGTAGGGAGCAGTGTTCAAGGCATTGGGCAAGAATTTGAGAATAGCCAGTCACGCGTATAGTGCTTGCGGCATTGGCTTCGTTTATTCCAAAAAAACTTAATTAATGCAAGTGAATTGAAAGATATGCTATAAGCGTCCAATCTTTCTTTGAGAGAATGGAAGACATAGATGAAGCATTCTACAATAAGTTTAAAGTAGCTATAACGCAACAATCAGAAAAATAAATATAAAGCATAAGTATTTTAAGAGCATGGAGAATGATTACAGGAGAAATGAGATTGGATTTTCCTCCTCAATAACCAATGAATAACACCTTTATCCATCTCGGTCTACACTGAAAATCAATACTAAAAAGTATTGGCATAAAATTCAAATCCACACATTATATTTTATTGATATGATTTCCAATAATAAAAATATATATTTTATTATATTGTTTAAATATGTATGGGTTTGGATTGAGAAACCCATCACTATATTTTATTGATGGCTTCCAATAATAAAAATATTTATTTTATTTAAATAAAAAATAATAATATTATATTTGGAAGGCACAAAGACATTTTTTAGTGTTTGACTGTTTGTTGTTCATAGAAAATATTCACTAAGAATGACATTAATATTTAGACTAAGTTAAGAGTACATAAAAATTATATAATTAAAATTATTTATGTAAGTCAGCAATTATGAGCCATAAGAAACAAGATCAATAAGTAGATAAAATTGAATATAAGCCATTAATATTTAACAAATAAAGGATGCGAATTATTTAACGTTAAGAGTACATGACAACCATTGCGATTTCATTTTTCGTTTTTATTTTGCAGTGATAGCATTTTTGTTTTCATGTTTTTTGTTTAATTTTTTTTTCTTTTATCTATTGTTCTAGTTTGAGTGCGTTGATTTTCTTTTTTTTTTTTTGGAAAATGTCCTCACTAAAAAAATAAGTAAATGGGTGTGTTAACAAAAAATCTTGTGCTTGTCATTGTGTTCATCGTAAGAAAAATGTTAGGGTTTAATCAATTTTACATGTTTCATTTAATTTTTTTTATAAGATTATCTATTCTATACTGTTTATATTAATCTTTGTCATGCATTAATACTGACACTGCAAAATCTAAGTTTGGAATATATTTAAAAGTATGAAAATTTTTGCCTTCCATTTCTTTAAACAGGGTTGTTTGTTCTTGTAGTTTGGTCATGTACTATATGTTGGTTGATGATGAAGATTAATATTTGTTGGTGGAATTGATGTATTAGATTAGTTATGTTGATTTTTTTATTGGAGTTTTAATTGTAAAATTGTGATTTTCATCGAGACATGGATGATATCTTTTTTGATGAATTTTCTTTTCCCCAAATTTTCAACTTTGTCGTGGAAAATCAAGAGCATAGATTAGTTGATCTCATAGATAATCAAGGACTTGAGAATCATGAATATTTATTAACTGTTATTAGAGATAATTGGAAGAGGGATAGGCAAATTTGCACAATAACAATGTTATGTCATATGGTACACATGTTATATTTGTTGAAAGTGATGAACAAAAAAGTTGAGAAACCCATGAGAGCAACTCTTGGGAGAGAACAAATCTGAGCTGCTCTATTGCAAGAGTTGCGTGAAACTAATAGGTGTCATGATATTTTGCGAATGAACCCTCATTTTTATACAAGATACTATACATGTTATAGTCTAGGAGCAAGTAGCTAGATTCTTATATATTATAGTTCACAATGTTAAAAATAGAACCATTTCATTTTTCTTCCACCGATCTGGAGAGACAATCAGTCATAATTTCCATTTTGCTTTAAGAGCTGTAATTTCACTTGAGGAAGAGTTTCTTTAGCAATCATGAGGAACAACCATTCCTCGAGAGATTCTTCATAGCAATAGATTTTACCCATATTTTAAGGTATAACTACTTAAACATTGAAGTAAATAATCAAAATTAGTACATACAATAAAATTATCTTTCTTTTTTAATTTTTACATATCATGTAGGATTGTATTGGAGCTATTGGTGGAACACATGTGAGAGTGAAGGTTCCAGTAGCTGATCAACATAGATTTCGTGGTAGAAAAAATGACCAACTCAAAATGTATTAGTTGCATGTGGCTTTGATATGAGATTTACATATGCTTTAGTTGGATGGCAAGGCAGAGCTTCTCACTCAAAAGTTCTTAAGAGTGCACTAAGAAGAGATGATATGCTCAAAATTCCAAGATGTCTAATTGTTAGAAAAAAATTAACTTTGACATGTTTATGTAGAGTGATCATATCTAAAATATATTAGTTCTATCACAATTTTTTTTTGAAAGATTTTACATTGGGGATGCTGGATTCATGCTTAAACATGCTCTGATTACTCCATATCAAAATGTAAGATAACATTTAAAGGAGTTTGCTAGACGTGAGCCTGAAGATGCAAAAGAATTGTTTAATCTTCGTCATTCTTCCTTATGGAATGTGATCGAATGATCCTTTGGAGTTTTAGAGAAGAGGTTTGCAATAATAGCAGGTGGCACAGAACCATATTATGAAGTGAATGTTATGATTGACATTGTCCTAGCATGTATTATACTTCACAACTTCTTAATGGGGATATATCCTAATCAGCATCTAATTGCTCAAGTGGATTAAGAATTACAAAGTAATAATCCAGAAACTGTTAATGAGGAAAGAGATGAAGTAAATGAAGATTATATATAGACGATGTGCAGTAACTCTTAGGGATAACATTGCTGGCCAAATGTGGATGGAATATCAAATGAGAGAATAAAACTTTCTTAAATGTGTTATCCTTACCAAGGAAGATTAACTTTCATTTTGAAATTAAATGTAATATGTGAATGTCATGTGATTATTGTAAGGTGCCAATATCATTTGCATTTTGAGCCAAACTATATTTTTGAATGCGTGAATGGCATGAAATTTTGAATGTTATAATTTGATTGTGTGTGAAGTGTGTAGTTAAAGCATTCGTATTTGATGATGTTAGTTTAATTTTTTATTTTAAATTTTTTTTTACGAGACATGATTTCTATATTGTAGGTTGAGGCATTTCAATGGCAAAGAAGACTGCATCCCAAGATGCTACATCAATCAAAGACAATTTAAGATGGACTGAAGAAATGGATGTGTTTTCCTTGATGCTTTGATTGAGAAATGTAGCAAAGGAAACAAAATTGATGGTACTTTTACTACAATTACCTAAAATATTGTTTTTGCAACTCTAAACGCTGCATTTGGGACGAAACCACCTTCGCAACGATAATCTTAAGAATAGATTGAAGACCTTGAATGATCACTTTGGTGTTAACTATGATCTATTTCATAATAATTTATGTAGATTTTCATGGGATCCATATACAAAAGTCTTTACTGCTGAACCTCAAGTTTGGACAGATTTAATAAAAGTAAATAATATCGTTATAAATTGCTTCGTTGATTTGTAGATTTTTTGTGAAATAATTTTTAATTTGCATTTTTTATCTTTATTTATTTTTAATATAATTAAAACACTGGTATAGACTTTAATCATTCACAAAATGAATTTTGAGGTAAGATAAAATGGTGCATTGAGGTGTTTAGACATACTTGACAAAGATGAAAGAGTAAAGAGAAGAGCTATAATTGATATTAATTTAAGGTATAATTAATTTAACATATATGCATCTATTTTTTATATAGGAAAAATCAGAGGCAAAGAAGTGGGTGCGAACTCCGATCAAGCATTATGATAAACTATATCTTATATATGGTCATGACAGGGCAACTGGACATATTACTGAAGTGCCAAGGAATGGAATAAAAAAAAGACTAAATGAAAGAAACAATAAATTTGAATGATGATAATTTTTAAGAGCTTGATAGTGAGTCAAATGATTGGCAAGCTACTCCTCATTCAACTAGCTTTGTTGTATGGGAGAGTCTTGAATTTGATTTTGGTAATTCAAACCAATATAATGGAACACATATGAATCAAAAAGGTACCAAGCGTAAAGCACCCATGTTTGGATTACTTGAAACTAATGAAACAAATGAAAATAAGTAAGGGAGTTTAAGGATTGACTGACATGTTTAAACATGGAAATAATTACTATAATAGATCGTTTGATATTACTGAAAGACAAGCATTAAAAGCTTAAAAACAATTTATATTAGCTGAGAGGCAAGTTATGATAGCCAAAGAACAAATTCAAGTGGCCAAAATCCAAGCTCAAGCTGTTGAGAGAGGGATTACATTTCTCGAACAAAGTAGGACTCGAGTTTATTCTGAAAATGATGTATATAATGAGGTAAAGAATTTGGGTATTGTGAATGAGATATTTTGAAAATGCTATCGTTTTTTTTATAGGGATGAAAGAGTAAAAAGAGATTTTTTGGGATTCGCTTTGAAGATCGCAACAATAGATTATATGATTTAATGATGCAAGCTGGTGCCATTTAAGAACAACACTACGTGAAGTGGTAAAATGTTTATCCTTTTGTACATATTTATAATTTTAGACTCTAATATTATAGAATGTTACTAAATTCAAGTCATATAATATGTGATAACATATGATGATATTGCTACTGTTGAAGTTATTTGGTGGTTAAAGAAATTTGAGAACTATAAGGATTTATGTGTTTGTATATATTAAGGATTTCAAACATGTCATGTGAATTTTATGATATTGATATTTTTGTCAATGTCCATTTGTTATCAATTGAAACTCTCTCCATTGTGGTATTATTTGATTTTAGTGTTATTGAGGTAAATAAAAGTAAGTGGAACTTGGGGCTAATAAATGAGATTGGGGTGAATTTTGTCTTATAACTTATAATAATGAATGTGTTGAACGAATGGTTTATTAATGAAGTAAATGGACATATATTTTAAGTCATTATATTATGTTTTTGTATGAGAGAAATAGTTATTTAAAATTGTATGAGGTGACGTTTTATGTGATGTAGGAAACTATTTTTTATGAGATGAATTAATTTTTGAAATAAAAATATAAAATTAATATAATTATTTATATTAATAATGTTTTTATTTTGTGTGCAGAAAATGACAATTGATAACATAAATTATATTAATTCTATACTATTAAAAAAATTTAAATTTATGAATAATATGTTTAAGTTAAAAGTAATGGTACCTTTTATATTTATTAATTTATAATTAAAAATTTTATTTAACTATTAATTGTATGAATATATTATATTTTATTTATTTTAAATTATATAAAAATTTTATATTAATAGAATATTCTTTTTATATATTAATTTATAAATAAGGGTAAAAAATCAATTAATACTAATATAATTTTTTTTCCTTCTAATTTTATTTTTAACCAAACAAAAAAGTTATTTTCTTATTTATCACATTTCTTTCATTTTCTTTTCATCCAAATATATTGAAGAAAAATAAAAATCAACCCAATTTCTTTCCTTTCTCTTCCTTCCTTTATAGTTCCTTCCTCTCCACTTCCTTCCTCCCATCCAAACAGAGCCTTAGGAATACTTTTAGTATAGTATAGTGCCAGAAACTAGGAAAGTTTTTTGTTTCAAATTCCTAGTTTTAGATCTAGTAATCATATGATGTATATTAGAAGAATGAGAAGTATTAGGGATAGATTAAGTAGTCTTAGTATTGACAAGTAAAACAATTTCTTCATTATTTATTGGAACCTGATTAGCAAGGTTAGATGGAGCCTGGATAGTAGACTGAGAGGGTTGTAAAGAAGAAGCAAAGGGATGTGTAGGTGTTGGAGAATCTTCTACAGGAGAAGTATTATGGTCCCCAGCATCCTCTGTTGGAGTGGGTCTTGGGATGTGACTTGTGTGCAAGTTGATGATGATTTTGGGATCAAATGAATAACACCTGTAATATCAAAGGAGGGTCTAGCAATAGAAGTAGTATGAGAATTATGTTGAAATAGAATCGTATCCAAGAAAAACACATAACTGGCTTTTAAAGTCAATTTTATTATGGTTATAGAGCCTTAAATAAGGATAGCAGTCACATCTAAAGATTTTCAAAAGATTATAATCTGGTTGTCTACGAAAAAGAATTCCAAAGAGGGTTTGCATATGTAAAATTGGAGTTTGGCATTCTACTAATTAAATAAACTGCCGTTGTGAAAGCTAAATCCCAAAAGGATAAGGGCATGGCAGCATTAGCAAGAAGAGAAAGGCATGTTTTTGTAATATGGAGATGCTTTCTCTTTATGCTACCTTGCTGCTGATAAGTATATCGGCATGAAAGTCTATGTAAGATACCATGATCCCTTAAAAACTAGTAAACGTATTTGATGTAAACTCTTTACCATTATCGCTTTGTAAAGCTTTAATTTTACAGCCCGTTTTATTTTCCATATAACTTTTATAGCTTTAAAAGCTATTAGAGCTTGGGATTTTTAAGTAAGTAAGAACATACAAACATATCTAGAATAGGCATCCATGATGCTAATACAATTTATAACCACCATGAGAAATGAAAGGTGTTGGGCCCCGGTATCAACATACACAAGCTCAAGTGGTGTAGTATATGAATATTTTGATAATGAAAAAAGTAATTGATGCATCTTAGACGCTGTACAAAATTCATAGATTTTATGCTCAAGATTATTAGGAATGGAAATGTTCCAAGCGGTCAAAGCAGCATTAATATTCTTAATATTGCATTGATCAAGATGTTTATACCATAATTCATGTGAGTTATGTAACTTATTTCTAGTGAGAAAGAGTTTAGGTGTAGTGTGTGAAGATTCAAAAATGGATTGAGAAGATAAAGGATTTTTGTTATTATAAGAGACACAATTAACAGAAACTTGTTTACGATTACTATGATGTATAGAAGTATCAATATTATTCACACTAGATACAAAGTGATGAACAGAAACATGCTTATTATTATTTGGTTCAACAAAATCATATTGAGATTTCTGAGTTTTCTTTATAATCCTAGAAGAGCAATTAGAAGGAGTATTTATTGGAAAGGAATTATTATCTATGATACTAGAAGTAGAATGATGAACATGATGGGTTTGTAAAATTGAATGCACAGAGTTTGAAGCAGGAACTGTTATTGGAAGTGCACATGAATTGTGTGGAACAGAATTTCTTGGGATGACCGGGTTATCAAAGTAATAGATGCCTCCTCTAACTCTTCCCCGAAAAAGCGTTTCCTTGGTAACCTTATCACGAATGAGACAAAGATTAGGCCAGAATTCGAAAAACACTTTATTATCTTGTGACAACTTTGAAACTCTTAATAAATTTTGAGAAATCGTTGGAACATGTAACATATTAGTTAAAGTGTAATATGTATTCTTTGATCTATCATATAAAATGAATTGCCAGAATTGATAACATGACTCCCTTTCCCTTACCAACATAGAGCTGGTCCGGAGTTTGATTTTATTCTAAATGTTGCAATATGTTGGCATGTTCAGTCGTAACATGATGGGATGCTCCCGAGTCAACAAACCAAGGAGCTTGAGTGGTTGATGGTGCTGTCAAATATGCTTTGGGTTGGTGGAATGAGTTAGAGGGTGGAGGCAGGTAGGAGTTGGCATAAGGAACCAAGGGCTAATATTGTTGTGGTGTAAGCTGATAGCAAGGATCGAATCTATGGTAGCAAGTATGTACCGTGTGGCCAAGACGGCCACATAATTGACATTGATGTCTGTTGGTATTGGAGAATCATCTCCCTCCTCTGTTGTTCCTAGCTCCTCCTCTACCATTGCCTCTGTCATTCCTTCCTCTTCCACGTCCATAGGATTGGTCAGTTATAAGATTATTAGGTTCTTAAACAAGATGAGCCATTGCAGTTGTCTTTTCTTTCTTATTGATTAGGTCTTCATAGGCTCTAAGGAAGCTCTCGGCTTCATGTATGGTAAATGATGTCATTCTTGACATCACAGAAGTAACATACCTGTCGTACTCATCAGGTAAATCATCCAAAATAAACTGAATATGATCGTCCTCAGTGAATGTGTACCAATAGAGTGCAAAGAATCCACAAGTTTCGAAATGGATTGAAGATACTCACTTATAGTACCCGTTTTCTTAGTTGCCCTTAATTGAGTCTTGAGACTCTGAATCCGAGTTCTTGAAGACACAGTAAAGATGTAGTTGATTGTATCCCAGCTTTCAGCAAAGATATTGCAACGAACAACTTTGTTCTGGTAGGTTATCATCATGGAGGCGTTGAGCCAAGTCATAAACGTCGAGTCATGGTGAGCCCACTCAGCATAGCATTCAGATTCTTGAAGAATCTTGAGAGGGGAAGAAACAGTTTTCTTGGCAGCCATAGTAAAACCAAGCTAATAAGCTAATACTCTTAACACTTAGGAATACCCAAAACACTTCCAATATATTAACAGTGAAGGATACCATGATTCCATTAAGTGCCCCAGGAAAAATACTTTAGGTTTTGATTACTTCAAGTTCTTAAAGTTGACGTTTATGAAGCACCATTGTGGAGAAGACTTGAAGTAAGTCTCGAAATATTTTCAAACCATAATAAAACTAACGTTTGCAATATCTTTATCCTTAGACTCTTTAAATTACATTGCAATTTATATTTTAAAGTATTTTGAAAAATATAGTTCAATGTAAATGGTGTATGGGGTTTGCTTGCCAAGTCTTTGGAAGAGTATTAATATAGAACAACTAACACATTTAATTTAAGCTAATTTTTGCATTTTAGAAATTTATTATTAGTTTTGAATACTCAATTTACCCAATGATATTTTTTTTTCATTTATGGATTAGACAACTCTTAATTCTAGGTATTACATCACACCCAACCAACACATACTGCCCCTATACCACATTTTTTCTGGATGGCCCTATGCAGTATTTCAAGAGACTAAGGAAACTACGACATTGCCTATGCTGCTTACCCCAAGAAACTTAGGGTGCGTTTGGTTTGCGTTTTCATTTTCTGTTTTCATTTTCAGTGTTTTCTGTTTTCTGGATTTTGTGAAGGAAAAAGTGAAAACAGTGAAAACAATAAAATCCTGTTTTCTGCTATTTTCACTTTCTCCTTCACAAAATCCAGAAAACAGAAAACTCTGAAAATGAAAACAGAGAATGAAAACGCAAATCAAACGCACCCTTATCTTTTTCTTTTCATTTTTATTTTCTATTTTTGGTATTACTTATTTTTTTATTTTGTTTTTGGGATTCAAACGGGGCTAAAGCCCATACTTATCTTTTGATTATTCACTAACAAAATGCTGTTTTTGTGGGTAATTTTTTCATTTTTTTTTTGTCATATTTTGATTTTTAAACTAATCTTCATTGATAGCAAGCATTTTTTTGTAGACAGTTTGGAATAAAAAAGACTCTTTCTGGTGTTAGTATCTAACCATTTTTTGCTTTTGCTTCCCGAATAAATTTTTTAAATAAATAAAAAAATTGATAATTTTAAAAAAAATTTACCAATATTTATTTTATTATCAGTATCGACCTAAAGCGATATTAGGTCATATCAATATCGGCTTAAGGCGATACTGAACCATTAAATTTTTGAAAAAATTGAATCAATACCGACCTAAGGCAGCATTGATATGGCCCAATACCGACCTTAGGGCGATACTGGCTTAAATAAAATAAAAACTTTAAATTTAAGGCAGAAAATGTTCTTTTCATATGTATACTATTTGCAAGGCTAATTAATAATTGTGGTAGTTTAAAAATTTTTAAGTCTACCTTTTTTTCTAAGCTTTTTTTTTTTATTTTAATTAAAGGCGATACTGATGCTTTTTGTCTCTTCCAACAAGTCAAATATGACATATAACACATCAAAATGTAATAATAATTAGGATTTTGTTATCCTATGCCCTTAGGGCACATGATAAGAATTATTTATTAAATTTATTAATTGTGAATCTTTATGCTATTTAATAACTATTTGGTCTCATATAATTAATGTGATTCTTTTTCATCTTTTATGGCTAAACTACCCTTCAATTTTTTTTTTGGTTTGCACCCTTATTATTTTTCTCTATTTATTTTTCATAATCTTTTAAACAAAAACAATTTACGTAATTTAATTCTTTAAATGAATATTATTTAGCTAGCAAACATGTAAATTATAAAGAAACAATAATTAATATTTTTCTCTATCTATTCTTCATATAGACTATAAAAAACAATTAAACATGGTAAAATTTTTAATTGTTAAGTTATAATCCTTTTATATTTTTCATATTATTAAAAATCGCAAATAAAAATATATATAATATATTAGCTAGAAAGATAAGGACTAAGTACTTCTTAATAACATTATTCAACTTTTTTCTAGTTAATATTTTATTTTTATATTATTAAAATTTACATGTTTGTTAGCTAAATAATATTCATCTAAAGAATTAAATTACGTAAATTATTTTTGTATAAAAGAATATGAAAAATAAATAGAGAAAAATAATAAGGGTACAAACCAAAAAGAATTTGAAGGGTAGTTTAGTCATAAAAGATGTGAAAGAATCGCATTAATTAAGTGGGACCAAATAATTATTAAATAGCATAAAGATTCACAAGTAGTAGGCTTAATAAATAATTCTTATCATGTTCCCTAAGGGCAGATGATAACAAAACCCTAATAATTAAAATGATTAGAAAAATAATAATTAGCCTTGAGGATGTAAAAGAAAAGCTTATAAGAAAAAAAAAGTAGAAATAAAGAATTTTAAACAACCACAATTATTAATTAACCTTGAAAATAGTACACATATGAAAAGAACGTCATCTGCCTTTAATTCAAAATTTTCATTTTTTTTTAAGCCAGTACCGCCCTAAGGTCGGTATTGGACCATATCAATATCGCTTTAGATCGGTATTGGTTAAAGTTTTTTTAAAATTTAATGGTGCAGTACTGTCTTAAGCCGGTATTGATATGATCCAATACCGTTTTAGGCTAGTACCGATAATAAAAGGGATTTTAATAAATATTTTTAAAACGAAGGATTTTGACAAATATCAATTTTTTTTTATTTATTTTAAAAAAATTTCTTTGCTTCCACCCCTCCCCCAAAAATGGTCTGGTAGTCACATTATTTATTTATTTATACTTGCATCATACTGCTTATGTCCAAAAAAAGAAAAACACATCACACCGCTATGCGTCTGAGTTTATTTATTTATTTATAAATATAAAACCCTAAACTTTATGAGTGACACTATATGTTTTCTTCTTCTTTAATTTATATACGTGATGAGAATATATTAACAATCCTTTTGTTTATAGATTTAATAAGCATTTTATTGTAAATTTATAATTACTATTGTCAACGTCTGGAAATTTTCAGTTTTGATCAATAGTTCCCCTTTGACTCTAATTTGGATAATGTATATAATTAATTGTTCATGGCTTCATAGCATTTTCTAATTTGCTTTTCGAACAATGTGTAGACAATATTCGTGTATTATATGACGAAACCATTGAATTACTTATTATTATTTATCTTAATAATATATAAAATCTACTAATCTAGTAACATGTTAGCTTTGTTGTGCAAGGGGTGAATCATGTACAATTCTCTTTGAGCAAGGACATTGCCTCGTTAAGATGATAATATATTTTGTGGTGAGACATTTGATAAACACATCTTAATTGTTTTTCGATGATGATATGTATTTAGATTAAATCTTGATTATTAATTTATTTCTAGACGTGGGAATAGTAATCTGATGTATGAATTAATCATTATTTCTTTACAATAAATACATTTTATATTTAACTTATAATTAGACAAGCAATTAATACTAAACAATATAATTAAGTGATATTTATTTTTTATTTATTATTTAAAAATAAATTTAATTTGTTAAAAATAAAGAAAGTTAGTTTTGCAAGTTGAGCTTAATTTAGACTGATTTACAAATAAAAACATTGAGGCTGTATAATTATTTTTTCATAAAAAATTATATAATAATAAATATAAAGAAACCTTTTATGTATATAAAAGACATTTTATAGAAATTTATAAATTCTATTAAAATTTAAGGGCAAGCTACCATTATATTCCATACACATTCCAATATTATCAAATTACACCAAAATTAGATAAATGATCAGATTACACCGTTTCCAATTTACTATGGAATCCGTGGCAGGGTGTAGGGATTTGGTGAATCCGTGCCACCCTGCCACGGATACAGAGATGCAAAAAAACAAATTGGAGGAATCCGTGGCACCCTGCCACGGATTCAGGTTAAAAAAACATCATGAGGAATTCGTGGCACTCTGCCACGGATTCAGGGTAACGGAAATTCTATATAAATTCGTGGCAGGGTCATTTGGATTCAGAGTGAAGGAGAGAAAGAGAGAGAAGTGTTAGAGAGAGAAAGGTTAGAGAGAGAATAGTTAGAGAGAAGTTAAAAGGTAGATAGATGTATTTTGCTTTTCATCTCTGCGAATGACAGAGGACTTGGGGTTTAGGGTTTAGAGGGGGACATGTACCGACATGAGCCTA
>JASCZI010090655.1:0-49696 GCA_036250425.1 Stylosanthes scabra | reverse complement strand
TAGTCATTGAGACAGTGTGAGAGTGCTTGGTGCCGGAGTAGAAAATATTGTGGTGTATAGTGTAATCCTTTTTCTATAATATTTTCTTGATTGTCGTTTGGCAACGGCTGTGGTTTTTTCCTATTTTTGGGTTTCCACGTTAATTCTACTGTGTTGTAATTGTGTTATTGTTCTTTCTTTTTTCTCTATTTTAATTCTCCATGGGGCATGGTCGCGAAGCCCATAGGTTTAACAATAAGACAAAGAACTGCATGCTAAACCTTCATTAATTTTGTGTTAAATAATATGTCCACAAAGGATGGGAAAAAAATATTACTATCCAAATATTACAAATTTCTAGCCTCACAATTATTTATTTCAAGATTTTTTTAAACACGGTTCGTCGGACACAATTGCTCCAAATACCTTTCGAGTCTTTTTTCTCAAGGTCAAAAGCGAATCACGTCCTGACACCACAATACTCAACTTTACACGCATATGATCTATATAAAGGACACGATATCGATCCTTATGAGTCCTAATGAGAGGCTATTTTGCGAGCCCCACTAAATGACTCATCCGAAAGCTCACCCCTACTTTTATCTAGATACAGAATAAATACCAACCACCTATTTGGAATCTCTTAACCTAATCCATGATGAATCCGATGTGTCTTTCCTCATCAAAGTCATTTGCATGATATCAACATGAAATTTATTATATCAATATGGAATATATATATATTTTTGTTATGCATGTACGTAGTATTTTATGTTTTAAATTAAATCGGTAAATAATATTAGTCTCTTGATTAGAAATTTTGGATTGGAATTAATTACGTTAACAAAATATAATATTTCTTATCCCTTATTTTATGGGATTTGTGTCGAATTGGAATTTTAAAATGGATAACGCTACATATACCACTGTACACCTTTATAAATTACATTTACAACATAGAAAACGTAAATATTAGCATAAAAAAATTCACAAACACATTAATATAACATATGATAGAATAGATACGGTTATAGCACAAAAATAATTTACCTAAATACAGAAATCAACATTGCATTGGTACTATATAAACACTATACGTCAACTTTAAAATAAATTATTTATCTTTATAAAATATATATTAAAATATAAATACATATTGAATATATAATAATTGATTTAACAGCTATATATAATATTTTTTATCTAAATAATATCAAATGCTGGTCATTTAATCTATATAATAAAAAAATTTATTGCAGGAATGAAACTAAAACTGGGAATCCAATTCCTGTTGTAGTATAATGATGAATTACTACTACTCTTAGTATTTACTTTTATACAATGAAAAATCTAATATGGTGTTCAACAAAGTCGCTTATTCTAAGCACGTGATCTTCTCAACTCAAGTATTCTCCTTTCTCTTTCATTTTTTTTGTTCCTTTCTCATATTTGTAAATCAGCTAAGTATTATAATATGGCTGATCGATCCACAGGGTTTTGAACTAGAAGCCAAATGGAACCTTTAGATATTTTCAGCATAATTTAATTGATGATGATAATAAGTTTAATTATATTTCCCATATTATATTATTGACGTCTCCAAATTAAACTGAATACAATAATGAAATATATAAAACTGAACTAAGTGATATTTAGTCTCCCCATTGGTCCAAGTTCAATACAATGTTTATACATTCTAACATAAATTCCAATTTTACTGGATGAGAGGGGGAGAAAATCTTGTTGAAAGTTGAATTTAATGGAGAGTTATGATAGAAAAGGAACTTTGGCGGCTGCGGCGGTGGCACGGGACCGCCTTACTTGTGGCGGAACAATCTTGTGGTGATGTAGAATAAATTAGGATGTGTGTGGTTTATGATTACGCTTTTTTTTTTTGTTTTTTAATTTCAACTAGGATACATCTTTGAGGTGGGCACAATTCTATTTTAATTTAAACTAATTTATTGATTTGTGTATAAGTAGATGTATTGACTTTTTACATATTATTTTAAATTTCACATGTTATTTTAATTTTCAAAATAATCCATTAACATCTATTTCATCATTAATACGTCCTTAATATTAATTAATAGCATCATGAAATATTTTTGAAACTATTTTTGGAACTTTTAATATTATCTTTGACACTTGTCCAATGAACAATTTTCCTTTTGTTTTTCTTGAATGACACTTGTCAAGCAATTAAATTGAACACTTGTCGATCAAAGAACCTATTACTATTTACCTTTTATATAGTGGGAGATTTTTTTTATTTTTAGAAAAAATAGAATAATATAAAAACAATAAAATTCCTTATTTTTTTTTATAAACTTTTAAAAATGAAAATACAAACCAAACACCATCGTAATTTGTTGGAATCATTATATTAATTTATATAATATATTAAATAATGAATATTAGCTAGTGTTATTTTATAAAGAAAAAATGAAGATTTTGGCCATTTTCATGCTTATGCATGCCCTCCTTCCCCAATTTATTTTTGTTTTATTTTAGTTAGAACCTTTGCGTGATTATTATTAATAATGCTCTTCTAACCTAGATATTATATTAATAAAATTTTATTTTGGTGTACTCACCATGTAAATTATTCATTTATATTCGTTTATTTAAATAATTATTTACATATTGATTGTAAACAAATAATTATTTTATTATTATAATAATACATTATTAAATACACGTATAAAATTTATTTTCGTGTAAAAAAAAATTATTTTCAAATACCAAAATTAAATTCATATTTAAAAATAAAAACCCTAATAAAATTCCATTGCCTTAAGCCCTTAAATTGCCTTGCGTCTTGCCACCCTCCGCATGCAGCACGCTGCTAACTTCTCATAGTTAAAAGTCCAACTTGGTCATTATATATATATATCTATAGATATATATATATTTGGTTTTGAGAAGGTAAGTGACATATATTATGAAAGACTTGGATAATGATATAGATTGGAATAAATCTTATATTCCGCATAACTCTCAGATAAAAGAAATTAAAGAGCAGCCACAAAAAACATTGTGGATTCAATGCAATATCATTCCTTACTTGTAGGAGTAAGTTGAGGAGAAATGCATCATTATTATTAACTATTAACCTTGATTAATACGATTCTTGCTGCTGCTGATGGTTTGATCAGGGTAGGGTCAGACATTTAATTATTTATGTGTGTTTTTTATTAGTTAAAATTTTTTTTTGGGACAATAATATTTAGTAAAAATGACTTAGTTAATTATATTCTTATGGAGTAAGGCTTTCATAATACACTGTTATTTAATTAATTTATTTATTTAGGGTGAATCATACTTGTTAATCAGTTTTATTTTTCATGGCAAAAGATCAACAGTAAGAAAAATGATTAAATTTGGGGAAAAAAAGGAGGTTAAAAAACTGATAAATTAGTGAATTGGTCATTTTTTCCCCTTCAGTTAACTAATTTAAAACAATATAATGCAAGAAATTTTTTTTGAAAAAACAAATATATTTTTATCATAAAAATTATTTCTCTCTTATATTTTTTACTTTCTCTACTTCACGCGCTTATTTTACTCTGAGTTTCATTACTTTCATTCATTTTTTGTTCTTATTTATTTTTTTGTACTCTTCATGTACTCTAATGTAATAGATGTTTATTGTAGATAAAAAGATATAACATTCTTTTATTGTAGATTTTTCAACAAGTGATGGTATAGTGCGCACCACATACTTTAGTGGCTGCGTGTGAGTCAAGTATTCGAATAGAAGAGTCAGAGAAGGAATCGAGGCTTTCCTGAAGCCTCTTCCCACTCAAGAGGTTACGAGCTGGCTCATCTGGTGAAAGAGAATCATCCTAAAAAATATGACGTTTTTTATTAAGCAATTAGGATTAAATGAAATAAATAAGTCTTATGAATGAGATTAAAATATAAATATACAATTACTTTCATATTATAAAAACAACAACATATACATATATATAGTACGCCTAAACATAATAAAAAATAGACACTAAAACTAATTCTCCTATCATAATTTATCCAGAATTACCATGCTTTTCTATCGTATTAAATGTTTTTCTTAACGTGGGTTGCCAATCAAATTCTGCATCCATATCATTTGCACTTGAGATAATAGTAGAATTTATTGAAAACCCTAAAATAGAAAAATAAATTAAAAAATTATAGAGTACATCAAGAGTACAAAAAAAATGAATAAGAAAAAAATGAATAAGAAAAAAATGACTAACCTCAACATTGAAGAAGATGACTTACCATCAGACTGTGTTTGTGGTATACTTTCATTATTATCACAGGACATCATTAAAAAAAATATTACTTAAAGATATGAGAGAAATAGAGTGAAATAAGCGCGTGAATAAGATAGTAGAAGACAAGAAGATATGTGAGAAAAATAATTATTATCGTAATACGTAATTATAATTATTTGATTTAAATTAAGGATTGAGATTGGGCACTGGATGCTATCAATTATTTTTATTTTTAACATTGGAGAGGATCCGTTCCCATCGATTTAGTTTTCATAACCACTTTGGTTTATGAAATTTATGCATACCCAAATTTTAAAAATAGTAAATGTATGTGGTTTCGGATTTAATAAAATGTATAATTTTGTTCTTTGTTCAAAATTTTTAAACATTGATGAACATTTTCAAGATTATTTGATCACTATTCATATTTTAGTATAATAAAGGCTTTAAAGTATAACAATTTTTTTTTGGTCGAATAGATTGAACAACAGTCCTCAATTTTATACTTTACATCACAAACACATATACACCATGCTTACATACACAACATGATGAGTTCTTATATTCCACTATTTGGCTCTACCAAATTTAGAATTCGGGATGCACCTTTGCCAAAGGTATAATCACTTGTGCTTGCAAGAGCCTTGCATGCAAAGTATAGCAATTTAAATGAGATTTTTCCATTTTGTTTTTCATGGTGAGGCAGGGTTCCAAAGTAAACAATCAATAAAGAAAGAGAACAATAATGGGAATTAGGTATTTTTTGGAGAGGAAAATGGGCTTAAAATGAGAAGAAAAAAAAAGTTCATTTATTACGATACATAATAAAAAATCATTGAAAATTTGTACGTTTTGGAGAAAGATTAGGTAGGTATTTTGATATTTAATTCGAATTTAATTCATAGTGAGGTACTGAGGTAATTGTTACGGTTAGTAACAAACAACCGCTTTGTACCAATAAGAATACAAATTTGATTTTTACTACTAATTTGATGGCTTTTTTTAATAGATGATGATATATTTATATTTATAGAACTTGAGTATTTATTGCGGAAATATACCTCAATAATAATATTCTGTAGTATGTACCTAACTTTTGAAAATGAGGGAAAAAAAGAAAGATTATATTGTACACTGATTTGCAAAACTTGAAAATAGACAGGAATATAATTGAACGAACCTGGCACATATATGCAATATATTAAGGACCATAATTAATTGAGAAAAAAGAATAATATATATACATGCATGTATTTAATATTAAAGGCACGTGCATGATAAACATACTATTAGTAAAAAAAAATATTTTTTTATATTTTAATAAAAAAATTAATTTTAAATCTTAACATGTGCCTAATTGAGCTTTTACTGATCAATAGAGTAGCATCTTGTCAAACATAATAACTGGTACCTGAAAAAATCGAAGCACCTGTGTTGGAAATAGACATTTGCGGTTTTGTATTCACAACTACCAAACTGAAAAAAACATCTAATAGGTTGAGTGAGTGCAATTGCAAACCATTCATTTCCATTTGAAACCCTAAAACCCTTCCAACACACACCTTTGTGCATGCGTCATCCATATGCAATATATTTTGTCATGTATTACTAAAGAGACACTAATTGAAAATTAAATTATTTTACTAAAAATTCATAGTTTTTTGTGCATATAATATCTATATTTATAGAATATACTTAATTATTATATGATTGAAGTAAATTTTTTTAATACCTATAATTATATAGGTATTGTTAGAAAAAGAGAGAGTACACAATGAAAAAAAATTTGTATATTATGATTAATAATAAACAGATTACAATGTACGACTATTTATAGGTAAAAAGAACCTAATAATAATATCTAAGGTTCTAAATTAATGGAACATATGATAATAACTTATTTAACTTCAATATATCTTAACAATCTAATTATTTAAATCCAAAATATCTTAACATCCTCCTCAAACTCAAGTGCCAACTTGAGTTTGAAACTTATTTAAATATAAAATATCTTAACATTGACGAAATCACCGAAAGGAGATGCAAACAGAACTATCATAGAGAGATCAGGAAGGGGTGCAGACGAAACTGCGTTAGTGGGTGCATGATGGAACTGCCATAAGGAGACTGGCAAAAACAACCGAGGTGGAGACGAACTCCCAACTAGAGAGATTGGCGAGACTGTCGAGGTGGAGACGGAACTGCCACGAAGAGACTTTTCAGAACGAGAACACAAAGGTACCACAACAAGTGAAAACAACAAGATCAGAGCAAGAAACGACACTATATGAAAATAGTATTTGAACATAAACCTAGAAAATCTGAAAAGAACCTAAACTCTGATACCATGTTAGAAATGAAGGGTACAAAATGGAGAAATTTTTATGTATTATGATTAATAATAAACAAATTACAATGTACAACTATTTATAGATAAAGAGAACCCTAATAATAATATATCAGATCCTAAATTAATGAAATATATTATAACAACTTATTTAAATTCAAACTATCTTAACAACTTAATTATTTAAATCCAAATATCTTAACACTTATAAATATGATTTAAGTTAATTCTTTAATATATGTTAAATCATGCATTAATCCATTAACAAGCTATTTTTTTTTGGGACAAAATTAACAAGCTATTTTGAATCACGTTTGTTACAATGAGATCATTTTAAATCATAATCGTTAATTAGATCATTTCGTTTTGGAGGTAAGATATAAGAGGATTAATAAGGTGTAATTCAATTTTTTTTAGAGAAAGTCTTGGTAGCCAATATTAAAAAGATAATAGAGCCAATATTAAAAAAATAATAAAAAGATAATATCATATTGATCCCCAAATATTGATTCCGTAGATTTTTTTTTAAAAGAGAAACTCAAAAAGTAGAAGTTATTTAATACTTAAAAAATGATTATGATGATATATTAAAGTGATATATATATATAACTTCTAATATATATATATACTCCCTAAACCTTAAAACTAAATATTTAAAGTAAAAAATTTAAAATTAAACTCCAAAGTAGTCTCTGAGATTGGTCACTCGCGTGTTGTCAGTATGATGAGTCATTTGACAGAAAATAGCTCAGAAAATAATGTGGTATATTTTTGCCAATATTAGAGACATATTGTGATTGAAATCAGAGAGACTATTTGATTGCATGAGTTGTTTTATGCAAATAATCAAACTAATAAATAAATATATAATAGATTCTTAAACCACCAATGTCACAAAAAAAATAACCACCAATAACCAATTAATCTGGTAAATATTTTAGTTTTTTTAACTAAAAATTTTGGGTTTGACAAATTTTGAGAAGTAAACAAAATCATTAAAAAATATACTCCCAAAATAAAAACCTTCACTAATTCAAATTAAATTAGCCGAATTCCGGTTAATAGAACATTTTTTTTTACTAAACATACAAGCAAGAAAGCTAAGAGGAATTAGAATCCTTTGAAATGATACAAGCTAAAGAGTTCCAAGGAGTGAAAATATCGGTGTACAAAGATCTAGATGAAGCTGCTCTCCTGTAGCCATGAAAAATTAGGAGTGTAAGTAATGATTATCGGTAATAGAAAGTATAGGTAACTAATATTTTTCTAATCAATAAATTAATTAATAAAAAATAGAACATCCGTAATCATTATTTATAGAACGTTTCCACGATAAAAGAACTATAACACCTAAAACCTAAAACAACCAACAATCAATAAAAGAAATAAAACATCTGAAACCTATATATAAACAAAACATCCAAAACCTAAAGTAATATAACATTCAACATGAATTGTTGGCTAATATTGACTAATTTTTTATTGATTACCTAGCATTGTTGTATCGGTAATAATGAATTATAATAAGGTAAAATTGATTAGACCTATTTTCGTTTCGATTGAGAATCAGATTCAATATTGTGAAAACTAATCCCACTTGAATATTCGGTTATCCTGTATATTTAATTAAAAATATATAATTTGTAGTATTTGATCTTTAATACTAATTTGTCTAGTTATTAGAGATATAAAACTTTATGTTGTTTCCTTTTATTAGTCTAAATTTTTTGAAAAAGTGACTTCATGATATAGTATTAAAATTTTATGATAAAAAAAAAAAGAAAATAAAGAAAAATATTGTGTTAGAAGTTGGGTTAAAAATATAACTATTTATATATTAAATATTACCTGACCTTATTAGCTTAAGCTTTCTAGAGAAGCGGTTTTGTGACAGTAATTATTTTAGCATGTTATAATATTAATTTGTTAGTATTTATAATAATAATGTGTAGTTTTAATTAATTTTTATTTCTTTTTTTAAAAAATTATTTATGATGACACTTTTTTGTCATTTTTTAATAATTATTTGTTTATTTATTTAAGTTGTGTATACGATTACCTAAATTAAATTAATCCGGTTGGGATGGATTGGTTGAGATCTGAGCTATAAAAATAATGAACTACATTGGCTCATTCTTTTTTTTATACAGGAAAACAAAAAGAGTCAATTTGGACTCAGTTACATTTTAGTTAATTTGGTTAGACTTTTTCGCTTAAATATGAAGCATCCCAATCAGATTGCATACATACATTGCTATAAAATATAGTCTTGAAAAAGAATAGAACACGTATACAATATATTTTTCAATAGATACACAGTTACACGCACACTTTTTTTTTTTTTTATGTGTGCTTTCAAATTGGACTACTGTATGTATGTACTGGTTCAGTTTGGTAGTCATATAAAGTCACTAATGGTAAGTAAAAATCATACTAACCAAGAAAACATATGTCAAGATTAGGTACCTAATAACCCTTCAAAAGCCTTGTAATGTTAGCTTCCCTAACAAAGACTTACTGGTGGCAAATACTTATAATTTATAACTATATATTATTTAATTATTTAACATTGTGTTGTGAGTGTCATTTTCATGAGAGCAGACTTATTGGGCTATTGTATATTCTATAAGATTGCATGGCGGGCATAATTTTAATTAACATATGAATTTAACTTTTGATTAGCTTAAAAGAATTTTATACAAATAATTAATCGGATATTACTACAGTAAAAATAATTAATTTTAAAACTTATTGCTTTAAAAATGATTAAACACATGAAACTAGTTAGATATATATGAGTGTAAACTCTTTAGTGAATGATCAAAATTAAATTCTTCACTATACATATTATTAATTGGAATTTGTTTTCTATTGATTCTGAACTGATTATTAATATATCATTTTTTTTAATTCAAATGGCACTAATGAGGACTGGTAACCTAAATCATAAGAGTTGAAGTTTTGTTGTTATTATATTATTAGTTTGTTGCCACTGTTTTTGACATTCACACTAGATATGAAACTTCAACATTTTTTCCACTTGTTGTAATATCTAAATTAATTTATAATTTAAAATATAAGTAAGATAAGAATATTTGACAGTTAGTGACTATGAAATCTGATAATTAAGTCACCAAAAAATATGAAATCTGATAGACTAAAAAACTTTTCTCTCTTACATCATTAAAAAAATAATGTTTTATGTTTAGCTGAATAAATATTATTGCTGTATGTAATTAAAAGCTTTGGTTTGACTCCATAGTAAAATGAAATAAATAGTTATCAAAACTAACTTTATCTCTTAACTTTGTCTCTTTCTTTTTTACATTGATTCTTTATATATATTTGAATTTTCTTAAAGGAAAAATAATTCTAGTTGGAAATCAGGTATTTCCTCTGTTATCGGTCAAAAAAGCTGAACAATGTTTAAAAGTGAGGAAGAGCCCTTCTCTTTTGCTAGTTATGTCTTTTAAAAAATATTGTTTAATGCAATTTCTGTTAATCCAATTGTGATATTTTTTCTTCAAGATAATAAATTTTACAAAAGCATTGCCTTATAATAAAGGAAATGTGCATATGTAGACAACCTTGTAAAAAGTGTTACTTTAGGTTGTCTATGTTACATTTGATCAAACACAACTTTTTTCGCATATAAGGCAACATTTTTTAAAGAGTAATTAATACTAGGTATACACATATTTTATTTAACTAAGTTTAATAAAGTTATTTATTTCAAATTCTAAATAAAGTATATAAGTTGAACTTGGTTGAAAAAATAAATATGCATTATTTAGAATTATTGTAATCATGATATTATGTTGTTAAAGTCAAAAACAGCCCTGAATAATATAGTTAACCCTTACCTACATATATGGGGTTATTTGAGATTGATTATAATGGACCGTTACCTACAAATGTTCTTCCACTAATAACTCTTTTTGAATTATGCAACATCAAAATTTCAAATCTATGAAAAATTAACCACGTTAATTACTTTTTACCAATGGCTTCAAAGGAGAAATCAACTTGAAATAGATTTCAAAGTTTTGGTTTTTTATACAAATGAATAAATATATAAAATCATTATTATTTTTTGTTTTACAGATTTTTAACAATTTGTCGATGTTAATGATCGACTATCAAACAGTTTTGGGGACCAAGCCGAGTATATCAACAGAAAAATAAAGATGAAAAAGAATGAAGAGAAATTGGAATGTAAATAAAATGAAAATGAAACAAAATATCAATGAAAGACTTTAAAGGAAATGAAATTAAAAAAAAAAAAGTGAAAGGAACAAAGTAGATCAAAGAACAAACTTAAATGAAACTGAAAAGGAAATGGGTGGAAGGAACACTTGGTTTTTCCACTTTGTATTCGTTTCTGGATTAAGATGTGTAAAGTACTATCAAGATTTCAACCCCTTATTCTTATCCTAAAACTCTTATTTATAGATTCTAATAATAAAGAAATTACAGTTAAATCTAAAATAGGTTATTATTCTAATTATTATAATAAGAGACTAAAACTGAAATGTACATTCTATTATTATGAAATGAGAAATACAATATGGTATTTATAGAGTGTGTTGGCTAAGCTCAAGATAACCAAGATCAAGAAATAAAGAAGCTAACTAATCTAGTTAATCAAAACTAACTACTTAACCAACTAATACAATTAGTTATACCCAATATCCCCCCTCAAACTTAGGTGTGGATGGAACATATCCTAAGTTTGTGATGAAACTTGTCAAACAATGTGTTTGTGACAGGCTTTGTGAACAAATCAGCCACCTGGTCTTGAGAGGGGATATGTAGAACATATAGCTTCTTGGTGGAGACTAGTTCTCTTAAGAAATGGAGGTCCATTTCCATATGTTTGCATCTGCTGTGGTGGACCGGGTTAAGTGAGAGCTGGCAGGTACTCTGATTATCGCAATAGATAATTGAAGTTGTCCGCTGTTCAATTTGCAGTTCTTCTAGGAGTGTTTGTATTGCCATAATTTCTGTTTGGGCAGAGGCAACAGCCCGATATTCAGCTTCCGTGGTGCTCCTATTTAGCTTTGACTGTTTTTGACACTTCTAAGTCACTAAGTTGTTCCCAAGATAAATGTAATAGCCTGTGATGGACTTTCTGTCATCAACATCAGCCGCCCAATCAGCATCTGCAAAGCCAAAAATCCTATAATCAGTATTTTTGCCAAATATTATACCTTCTGAAACTGTACCTGCCACGTATCGCAGGATACGTTTAACTACCTTCCAATGATTATGAGTTGGTTGATGCATGAACTGGGATACTCGGTTCACGGAATAGGCAAGATCTGGTTTTGTTTGAGTGAGATATTGAAGAGCACCTACAATAGATCTGTACATTTTTGGATCTGCACAAGGTTCAGAGTCATTTTGAAACAATTTTGCAGATGATATCATTGGTGTTGGCATAGAATTTGCATCCAACATGCCAGCCTTGTTTAATACCTCAATGGCATACTTAGTTTGAGATAAATCTATTCTTTCATCCTGCAAATATTTAAACTCAAGTCCCAAGAAATAGCTCAATTTTCCCAAGTCTTTAAGAGAAAAAATATCATTTAGTTGAGAAATCAGCCTTTCTATTTCAATAGAATCATTCCCTATTACAACACTATCATCCACACAGGCAAAAAAATATATTACAGATTTAGAAGTGTGTCTAACAAATAAAGAAGTATTAGTTTTCATATTTTTAAATCCTAGTTTTCCTAATGTGTCATGAAGAGTTTGAAACCAAGCCCGTGGGGCTTGTTTTAGGCCATACAAAGCTTTATATAACTTACAAACCATGTTATTGTCACCATTAGTGAAACCTTCTGGTTGCACCATATGAACCTGTTCTTGCAACTTTTCATTTAGGAAAGCATTATTGAAATCTAGTTGTCTTAGCACCTAACCTTAAGTTAAGGCAATGGTGAGAACTATTCTAATAGTTAAAGGCCTAATAACTGGACTGTAAATCTCTTCATAATCAACCCCTTCAGTTTGTTGAAATTCTTTGGCTACTAACCGAGCCTTATACCTAATGATATCTCCTTTACTATTCTTTTTTATTGCAAAAACCCACTTGTTGGATATTATAGTAGTAGAAGGTGTGGAAGGAACAAGTTCCCAAGTGTTACACTTTTGGAGTGCTTGAAATTCAGCCTCCATGGCTGCCTTCCAGTGAGGGTAGGTAAGTGCTTGGCTGACATCTTTTTGTATTTCATTTTGTAGGTCATGGATGGTAGCAATTAGTGTCCTAGGTTTTGGGATCCTAGACTTTGATCTAGTGCGCATGTGGTGGGTGTTTCGGCTAGTGTCAGTAGTTGTTGTAGTAGGGAGATAGATTTCTATCCCTATAATTGGAATTTGCTGCTGTACAGGGACAGCAACAATGTTTTCTACACTAACTTGGTTAGTATTTGCAGCTAGGTTACTAGGTCCAGGATCAAGTTGTGGAATATTGGTAGGTGTAGGTGATGTGTTGTTATCAGGATTAGGGAAGCTAAATAATGGAATACTAACACTTGGGGGAGTAACAGAATGATTGTCCCCTAATTCAGATATATTAGCAGCAGCAATAAATAACTCAGAGTATGGAAAAATATATTCATCAAAAATAACATTTCTAGAGATATAAATTCTACCATCCTTACTCATACATTTGTAGCCTTGATGATGACTATCATAACCCAAGAATAAGCATTTTTGAGACCGAAATTCTAATTTGTGTTTATTATAAGATATCGAATATGGAAAGCATAAGCAACCAAAAACCTTAAAGGTTGTATAATCAGGTTTCTTTTTAAACAATTTCTCAAATGGGGAAATAAAGTCAAGAGATGCAGTTGGTAACCTATTTAAGATGTATGTGGCAGAATTCACAGCATCCTCCCAAAATTTCATAGGTAATTTAGCAGTGGCAAGTAATGATAATGCAGTTTCAATGATGCTCCTATGTCTAGGTTCAACAGTTCCCTGTTGTTGATGAGTGTAAGTGCAAGATAAACGATGCTTTATGCTATGCTCTTTCAGAAAATCAGTAAATGTATGAGATAAAAATTTCATTCCATGATCTGATTGCAATGCCTTTAACTTATGTCCAGTTTGTGTTTCCATGAAAGTTCTAAAATTTTTAAATGCTTCAAATGCCTGTGATTTAGTTTGTAAAAGATATGCACAAGTATATTTGCTATGAGTATCTACAAAGGCAACATAATATTTATAACCAGACCTAGATGTTAAGGCAGCAGGCCCCTAGATGTCAACATACACCAAATCTAATGGATTATGATATATTGTACTTGAATCCTGAAAAGGTTGAGCATGTATTTTGTTTACAGCACAAGATTCACACACATATAAATTTGGTTTATCAAAAACAGTAACTCCACTATTTTTAAGAATTCTCAAGATGTTTTGCATATGTGCATGACCCAACCTCTTATGCCACAAATCAAGTGTACCAGCTGTTTTATTTGTGTTTAATGCAACAGGTTGAGGTTTAAAATTTGTTTGAAAATCTTGTTTATCATGTATTAAATGAATAGGACATAATGTAGAGGAATCAATATCATTCACAAATAATGATGTATCAGCAAGACTCATTTTATTTATATCATTTGAATTAGAAGTACATGAATCTGATTGATTGAGAATTGCATTTCTACTAGGTGTGCAATTAGAATCAACAGTCAAAGTAGTACCACTACAACATGCAGAAGAAGGTACTTCACAAGTCAATGCACTAGGTATTAAATTCCTATCTGTACTAGTCCTAGGAACAAACAGAGTATCAAACACATAAATGCCTCTTCTAGTTCTGCCCTGGAGAAGGAGGTCTCGTGTAACCTGGTCACGCACAAAACAGAATTGAGGCCAAAACTCGAAATACACATTGTTATCCAAAGCAAATCGTGAAACACTCATCAAATTTTGGGTAATATTTGGTGCATACAACAGATTCATCAATTTATATCTAGCAGTTGTAGGCGGCATGTCCTCATCGGCCACAAATTTGACAATAAGTTCTGTTATTCTGCCAGGAGTTTCATCCGCCACGGCTAAACCTGCCTCCACGTCCTCGACATCCACCCCCTCTCTGACTTGTTGGGAAATACTGCTGTGTGAGATTAGCCACTGGTAGAGGTTGTCCAAGATTCTTTGTCCTTTGTATCATTTCATCATATGCCACAAGAAAAGATTCAGCTTCGGTAACACTGAAGGTACCAAATCTTGCTATTACTGAAGCTGTGAACCCATGATACTTCTCACTCAAACCTTCAATAATAGCTTGTACATAATCATCATCACTCACCGGACTGTCAAGAGCAGCCAACGTATCAGCAACAGTACGCAGTTTAGTCAAGTAATCTTCCACCAATCCTGTCTTCTTGATGCCTCGCATTTGAGATTTGAGGCTCTGTATTCGGGTCTTGGAGGTGGTGGCGTGAATCGATTCAGTGACATTTCAGGCTTCATAAAAAGATTGACACTTAAATGGCTTGGTGATAGACGCCGCCAGCCACGTTCGGAGGGCAAGATCGTGTTGACGCCACTCACGATAAGCTGGGTTGGGAACGATGGTTGCAGTCGGTGTTGGAGCTGTCGGCGTTGCGCCTGTGTTCGCTGTCGGGCTGTTGGTGACAGAAGACTGCGCCGGAGAACCTTCGATCGTCTACGACGGAGTCTGCGACGGGTCAAGGTGGTTGTCGAGTTCCAGCGTCTGAACAGTGAGTAAGGCTTGAAACTTCCAGGTGTTGTAATTTTTGTCATCAAGTTTGTCCGTCATCGGAACCAAACCGGACTTGAAGCCGTGGGTTGAATTCGCAAGAAGGAAGGCCATGATGGTGATGATTTAGGGTTTCTCAATTTCGGGATTTTGTGAAATTGGGACAGAGAGTGTGTCGAAGGTGAGAGAAGGAAGAAAGAGAAAATTGAGTGGGCTTTCTTTCTTTCTTTCTTTGGGGTACAAATCTCAAGGAAAAAAAAATCAATGGTGAACCATAGCTCTAGATACCATATTTTAATCAGAGACTAAAATTGAAATGTACATTCTATTATTATGAAATGAGAAATACAATATGGTATTTATAGAGTGTGTTGGTTAAGCTTAAGATAACCAAGATCAAGAAATAAAGAAGCTAACTAATCTAGTTAATCAAAACTAACTACTTAACCAACTAATACAATTAGTTATACCCAATACTAATAACTAAATACAAACTACTTGTGGAACTCTCTACTTGGACCCTTGTAACTTATACATGAGACTACGTAAAAGTACGGCTGTAACTTCCTTTAAATTTGATAACTGCAGCTTAAAAATATCATTACCTTATTATTAGTGGATGTATTTTCCTCCTCGAGAAGAGCCTTATCCTTTTTCGACAACCATCTTTTATCGACATTTTTTATCTTTGATAAAATATTCTTTGATGTTGTTATATATCATGATGCATACACTTGGAAAAGTACTTTTACGTAATTTCTCGTTGATTCTCTTTGATAATTAACACCATCCTTTACTATGATTATGATGAATAGTAATCATGCCATTTTTTAACTTTTATTTTATCGAAGAAATTTATTTATTTTGGATATAACATCACTATAATGTAATTAGTCTTCAACTAAGAATATGTGAATGTATATAAAAATTGTCAATTCATTATAATGTTATTTCTCATATTAGGTTTTTTTTATTGTAATTAACATTATGGTAGAAAGTTTTGGTTTTACTTTTCTAGCAAATTAGGCACTAAATTTGTAGACACCACCATAGCAAACAACATCAATAAAAGGTTTAATTATTGTAAATCATTTTAAGATATGCATAAGTTTATTTGATTCGATTTTGATGAATGACAACTATTGAAATTGAGTATAAATGTTGAAAGCAAGCAACCGACGACAAAAAAATGAGTCCGCAAGCTTTCGAGATGTTTCACTGTCTTAGAACTTAGGCAACGTTTTTCTTAAGAACGAAAATTTAATATCTCTCACACACACTAGAAATTTAATATCCGTGCTTCTTGACTAACAATTATATCTTTTGTCCCTATAATTTCATTCAATTTTCAATTAAGTCTATATACTTATTTATTTTCAATTACGTACCATATCGGATTTTGTAACTAAGACTCAATTAGTAACATAAAACATTTACAAAAATTTTGAAGTGTGAATTTTCCAATTAATGATCTTCTTCTCACACCACAAGGATGTGAATTGATCTTTGGTGGTTACACACATACATACCACATTCATACATAGAATATAAAGAATCTGTTACAATATTTACAAACAAAAAAAAAGAAAAGAAAAAGAAGAGGGCGCACTAAAATAGGTGACTTCTATATTTCCTTTCTATCTCTTCACAATTTCACTCTATATGTGAGTAACCACCTTCATCTTTAGCCTTTGCCACCAACTATTTCGTCCCTCCTGACCATCAAACTCATTAACAGTGAAACTCACGTAGACCTAAAGCTTCTTCATTCAACTG
Organism: Stylosanthes scabra; assembly: GCA_036250425.1. Lineage (NCBI taxonomy): Eukaryota > Viridiplantae > Streptophyta > Magnoliopsida > Fabales > Fabaceae > Stylosanthes > Stylosanthes scabra. The sequence continues at coordinate 32,583 of JASCZI010090655.1, read as the reverse complement.
CCAATGTTTTCCCATCACTCTAGAGTCTTAACTTCCCTCCCTCCAAAATCATACCTCTCTTGCTCAATGTTTTGATTGAAGGTTTAAGGCGTGTATGTATGTGGAACGAAATTGTGAACCAGAGGAGGTGGAACCAAAGTCTAAGACATTGTAGACAACATTATTTGCATAACCTCATGCATGCCACAATAAGAATCTATATATCCTCATTTACTACTGATATACTAATGGAAAGTTTTCCCATATGCCACCTTAAAACTTTGTAACATGATGTGACAATTGGTTCCCTATAAAACGGTCAGCTCTTGTCTTTTTATTCTAGTTGAAATGTCGTCAATGTCCATATTTAGTAAAGATAGATTTCCAAATTGGGCAGCACTACTTTATGGGCCTAATCTGAATCTTGTTGACCCAATTTTTAATCTAGCTTCACTACTCATTTTGTATTTGTCTAGCTTGTTATTCTCTACAGACGTAAACCCTAAATCTAGATTAGGGTAATTTGTTTTTTCATTCTATCAACCTTATCCTTAATAGAACAATTACAATTGTTATTCCTTTCAAGTTCTGATAAACTGTCGGCGTCGTTTTTTGAAGATTGATCCCAAGTTTTTAGCTTCCCAAGGCAGTGATTTTCCTGCTCTCAGTGTTCTTAATGGATTGCGTCGCAACTTCATGTTCGGAGGTTCCTAGTGGTTCTATGGAAAGCATGAAGGCTAAGGTTGCGGTGGATGTTAATGATCTGTTGTTACTGGTTAGTACCTTTCTGAATGATCTCAATTCGTGCTGTAATCGTGTTTTCTTTATCTGTATTTTGTTTCTTTAATGTTAGGAAAAAACCATTTTACTATATTTGCCTTAGAACCTTGATTCCATTGGTCCGTGTACATAGCTGGATTCCTTTGCTAGTAGTGTTCTTCTCCTAGTGTTTTTTCGCATTCACCTATTCAACATTGTGTTTTACCGATTAACTTTTAGAGTTTTATGTGCAACAAAACTTTAACTACTTGATTTGTCCTAGTAGACTCATTCACTGATTATGTATCTTATTTAATCATCTCAACTGATTTTCAGAAACCATAGTGGAGTATGGGTTGCCACGTTGATGCAGCTGTCGTATTTGTGGGATGACTATTTGGATGAGGTAATAGCAAAAAAAAATGAGCTTTACAAATTTGAATCCTCGGTATCTAAACTATTGAGAGGCTATTACTATTAACAACTAGTTGGGAATAATCCTAACGTGACAACATAATATCTTTGTAGGTTAATGACAGGACTAGGATGGCTTTGGCATTGGACCTTGTAATGAGAAAAGAGAATCCAAAGGGAGACAAAGTTAAAGGGATGACCATAGCTACTTGGGATAAGATATATAGTTTGCCGGTCTACGGAAAAATATAAGAATAAAAGAAGAAGCTTAGTGCTAAAATAGCCCCCCAACCAAGTCCAAGCATAAGTTTTTAGAAAGTGACTACCAAGGAATTACATCGTCTAGCGATGTTATATTGTTTTCAAGAATTTTTTCCTTTATTCTAAGAGTAATATTTGTCTGTGTAAGGCTCATATTTACCAAAGTGGTTACTACGTGAAGTGCTTTTTTATTATTTTGAGTTACGCATTTGTCCTTAGTTACATGTAATTCTAATTAGTTAAAGAGATGGCTAAATTTCTATTTCAATTTCAATATGGGGAACCTCATTGTAATCATAAGTCTTTATGCAGTTTCCTATTCCATCTAAAAATATAAAACAATTAGGAATAAAATTCAATAATTTTAAATTTATGTATTAAAATTTCTTATGTAACAACTCCACAAGGATTCCAAATTAAGTTTAAAATGAGCTAATTTGAGCAAATTGTTTAGATACCGTCCTTAAGAATTTTAATTGGCAACGAAATCGTACCACTTAATATTGAATCTATTATAGTGATAAAATCCATCCTATTCATAGAATAACAACTGGTCTGAAAAGGGATGGTTTCAAAAATACACATGTCAACGTGGTGAACGTTTCTTAAGAACTAGAAACACATTTCCTGCCATATTTTTTCATAAAAAATGAGGAATTCATACGACCAGAATATGACATGGATTGAAGTAAATAATCAATGAATTAAAAAATCTAGGCTAATTATAGACGAAACAATAATTCGTTAATTCTTTAAATTTGCATTAACTAATGCAAATCTCGTTCATAAAGGTTGCAATAAGATATGACTTATATCATCAACGAATAATTTCTCCGCAACTGAAAATTCCAAAGAAAAAAATATGTATAATTCTGAGCATATTATTTACTGACATAAGAAAAAATTGGATGATACTAGCGGTGAAATAAAACCAACATACGAGTGAAACTGACGATAGGCCTAAACCCGAGACACACACCACACTCTTCTATAGTGGGATCCAATAATGATGTAACTCGATTATTTCTTACATTAGATCACATGATCGATGTCGCAAATGGAAATCAATAGATTTCGTTTTAAGGTAACAAAATGACGTGATAAGATTATCCATTTTTCAGATCTTATTTGGAGTGGCAAAATTGTTTTCACAATGCTACCTTATTGATTCAAAAACAATATGAAACAGGTTAGCATTCTCTCAAACAATACAATTGTCTTGCGCTGACGAATTTTGCGAGAAAATGACACGTGCATAACCGGTTTCTCCCTGTGGAAACACAACAAGGGACGCCTAATGGAAGATAAAGAACTCTTGAAAGAATTGGAGCTCCTGGAGGACATTGTATTTCGAATAGCGAAATTAAGAAGCTTTCAGGAACCCAACGTCGTCGCCGGTAGCTGTCATTGTCCTCCTCCATGTCAACATGTCATGCATATATCACTAGCTGTTTACGGGATACACTTCATCATTTCGTTCTAGATGTCCAATTTTCATTTGATACATAATACTGACTGTTTACCTCAGTATACCGTTAACCAAAATTATTCGAAAGATCAACATAAATCATGGAGTGAAAATTCGATAATCAAATTGAGGCAATGGAAATTTTAAGAACTAATTTAAAGCTTGATACAAATTTTAAAAGCTAATATAAGTATTAATTCCTCCTCTAGAATTCAAATTAAATCTGATTGTAAGAAAAATCTTTTCAATAATGTTGATTCGCAAACCTAAATTGTTGTTGGTCATCGCTCACTCTTTGAACCTTCATACTTCTCTTGCTCTATGAGCCATCAATATTCAATACTGCCTCTCCAGTTCACTAACACTTGTGTTTTTTGGCCGAATCAACAATGATGTGATTAATGGAGCATCTTTCTTAGTTTTTTTTTTAACGGTATCCCTGAGTTTAACAAGTCAATGACTACCCCGTCGTGAATCGGAATTCTATTTAAAAAATTTTCGTTGGATATTTGATAGCTGCATACATAAGGTGGAATATAAATTAACACTACAAGAAATTTGGCTAATAGCGGCAGTTGAAAAAACCATCGCTAAATGGACAATGTGGACTATTTTTGCGGCGGTTTATCGTATTTAGTTGTGGTTTTTTATAACCACTGCGAAGTTTATGAGTTTAGCGGCGGTTGATGTAGTAGCGGATAAATGGCAGGAATATAGTAGCGGTTAAGGTCAAAGCCGTCAGAAAATATTTTTTATTTATTTAACATTTTTAACTTAGATTTTAATTTAATTAAAAATTATAATAAAGAAAATTTAAATGATAAAATAATATTTTATATCATTCAAATCTAATTAATTAAAAAGTGATTACTTCAATTTTTACGATTAATAAAATATTTTTTATAAATAATATATATAATATAAACTACAATTTAATAAATCATTTCAATAAAAGTATCAATAATTTAATTTAAATTATTCAAAATAATGCACAGCTTATATATTCTACAAAGTTCTATATATATAATTAATAAAACTATATGTATCGAATGTTGGGTTGGTTTAGCGGAGTGGAACGCATGTTGAAGGAGCTTGAAATACCCATTGGTCCTTGGTTTGAATCTCTTCCAAGGAACTTTCAAAATTAATTACAAAAAAGAGGGAGCTTCCTAGTGTGGTGCAGCAACACTTTGTTGGTGCACATTAATAAAAATCAGCTTGTTTTCAACTGGAATCATTTAACAGCGATTCTTAAACCGCAGCAAAACGCACCGCCACCATATTTTGTATTTCGCAGCCGTTATTTCAGCGATAATGAAAAATTGCCGCAAAACCGTTTAGCTTCTACATTAATATATTATTGAGGCTGATCAGAAGAAATTGATACAGGGTAAGATACGAAGAGAAAAATTAATGTTATATTAATTTTCTAAATGAAAAATTATCATGAGATAATAAATTTTACAAATGGACACTTAATTAATTTAGGTAATATATAAATAGATATATGTCCATAAATTATTTCTCAAATAAATACTGCATGCATGGAATTAATGCGTATTGACTATAACAATCAAAATAATAAGCCAATTGTGACGAGCGAGGAAGGAAAAAAGAAATTAATATTGCGTTGACGATAATAATAATAATAATAATGAATAGATACGGTAAACCTTTGGATGGCATTTATAACGTTTAGAAAAAGTACAGATAATTAATATTTTTTTAATTAATAAATTAATTAATAAAAAATAGAATATTTGTAATTAATATTTATATAATATCCACAATAAAAGCCATAAAATATTTGAAATCTAAAATAACTAACAATTAGTTAACTTTATATTTTTTAAAAACAAAACATGCAAAATTTAAATAAATAATAGAACATCTAATTTAAATTATTAACTGGGTAAAATTTTATTAGAGAGGCCAGGTATTTATATCTTTTAGAAATAGAAGCAGTTCTTTAGAGCATTGATAAATTTCGTTTCAATTTTATTTTAAATCCACAAAATATCAGTATCTATAGAACCATATATTACAGATAATAATTATTTGAGATCAAATATGTAAAATTTATCACTTAAATGTTCAGTCTCAGTTTAATTTAATTTTTATATTATTTAATTATTCTATCAAAATAATTATATAAGCAACAACATTTTATTGATTTTCTTTTATCAAGGTGATACTATCTCACATATTGAGTGATTTTCGAGAAATTTTAGAGAATAAGAATATGTTGAGGACCAAAGTGTTTGAAATTCCTTAAATAATGAGTGTATACATATATAAATTATAGTTCTAAGAAATTTCGGAATAAGCACATTGGATTCTAATAAATTTTTATTCATTGGAAATTCTCGAATGTTACTTTTTTCGAATAAATTGGTTCATATCTGCCACTTTTAATCAAAATTTTAATATACATGTTAGACAAATAAATATCTAATAATTTTTAATATAAAACAATTAAGTCCTCAAACAACATTTTTATAAAATAAATTAATCTCTTTCAAAATAATGAAAAGACAAACTTTTATCCGATGAAAATAATTTTTTAGAACTACTTATAAAAAAATAAAAAGTTTATTGGGAGCACAAATATCTAATTTAGAATTTTGTAAGGATCAATTTATGTATTAACTAATGTACATATGAATTATTACACGTTGGACAAAAGTACACATAAATTTTAATGACCCAAATGTGCACATGAATTTTTTAATGACCCAAATGTACACATGAAATATTCTATCGTTGGACGAAAGTATACATGAACGTAACAGATTCATGTGCACTTTTGTCCCTTATTATAATATTTCATGTGTACATTTGGGTCATTAAAAAATTCATGTATACATTGGGGTCATTAAAATAATTCCTGTGTACTTTTGTCCACAATGCAATAATTCATGTGTACATTTGTCCATTTTTCCTAAATAATATTTCATGATTAGTTTTAGTTGTTTACTATTGAAATACGAATTAATCTTCCGATTATACTAAAAGTTTGCATAAAAGGAGTCATCGTAACATCGTTAAACAACTTTTAAAATTGAGACAAAATTGTTTTTAGGATGTTAACTTGTTAATTAATATTCTATGTAATTATTTATTTATTAACGAAAATTGTAAAGAGTGTGATAGAAAGATGAAAATAAGAATAATTTTTAATTTTTTAAAGTAGGCTAATTAATTAATAAAATCCTTGAGGAATAAATTTGTGGAATAACTCATTTTTTCATAAACTAATTACCATTTCTTCATATTAAATTTTACAAAAGAAAAAAAAAATTATTGAAAGGTCAACCACATTATAGTTGGCAGGATGTTGACATCACAAATAAACATTACTGATATCACGTTTCATAAACAACATGTACATAGTCACCCGTACCGCATTGTATAATACCTCCAAAACAAAAAATATATTGATAATAATGATTTAATTTTGATACTATTATTATTATTATTATTATTATTATTATTATTATTATTATTATTATTATTATAAAAAATTATACTAACATCTAATTATATATTATCATGTTATTAAAAATAATTATTTTTTATATCTATCACATAATTATGTAAAAAATCATATCATTAATATATTAAAATTAAACTCCAATAACAATAAATCCAATTTCTTTTAATCATTTAAATAAAGTGCAGGACGCCTTTTAAGGTAACTTGTATTAACCTATGAATTTTTCTTAATGAATTTCAGAAAAAGGAAACTTATCTATCTATTACCGTATAAGAAATTTTCATGTATAATAAAAAATTAAGTATTCTTGACTTCTTAGATTTTTAGCAGTTAGTTTTAATTAATTTTAGTTATAAATATATATAATTATAATTAACAACTAAAAATACAGAAATATTTGTATAGCTTCTTACCTTATATGCATGTCGATGATATAATTTTTTTTTTTACAAGTCGATGATATAATTAATATCCACTAGATATTATTCTATATATTATTTATTTTTTCCATTTGTATCAGCACGGATTGTATCATCACTGCTCAATCTCAGCGTACAAATTTGTGGCATGACTCTTGTTGGCTCATTGCTATTTGTACATAGACACACATTTATTAGTTGATTCAAATCCCATTTAATAATCATTATAATTATACTTAAATTATTAATAATTATTTAGTTGATTCAAATAACAATGATAATATTTATTTTTAACATTTTATCATTAAATATGAAATATATTAGAATAATTTAAACTAAACAAACTAATGAAAATTAATACCATAATAATAAATATAAATTTTATATCATTATTATTATTTTGATATAATTTGATAACAAACTATAATTATTGTTATCATTAATTTAATTTATACATATAAAATTTTAAAATCAAATATACTACCGTGTATATTAGTTTAATTTTTATAAAAGAGGAGAATTAATATTTTATAAATAGAAAAGAGAAAAAAACATCATTTAAATATTTCGCGTCATCTTCCGATATATGGTATATATAGGTAGAGAGAGGGAGACAACAATATAAGAGTGAGAGTAGTGAGGCAGATTTTATTTGAACAAACCCATATATACTCATATTCATATAAATATATAATAAGAGTGTTGGTGGTGGTAGATAGTGTGATAATAAGAAAGATATATCTTAATTAATAAATAAGAAGAAAAATGGGGAAAGGAAGAGCACCATGCTGTGATAAGTCTCAAGTGAAGAAGGGACCTTGGAGCCCTGCTGAGGATCTTAAGCTTATAGCTTTCATCCAGAAGCATGGCCATGAAAACTGGCGCTCTCTTCCCAAGCAAGCAGGTACACACTCCATTTTATTATTGTTTTTTCTTTCACAATATTCTCCGACTCCACGGCTCAAAAAACATGCACTCACCAAATTTTCCATCAATATTTGGTCCTTTTTTATGTTCAATTAAAATTTCGAACTATGAAAATTAAAATCTGTAATATTTTGCATCAGCAACCGTACTATTCAGTTTTGCGTACGTTTTTTTTTTTTTTTTTTTTGGTTAAATCTGCATTTTTTGATGATGAAAGTCACCCACACTTCAAGTTTCTGTATTTTCATTCTTGCTTCACCCTCAGATTCTCTTTCCAATGTTTAATTTCAATGACAATTTTCAAGTTGAAACTTAAAACGCATATGAAATTTAAACTTAAACTCAAATTGACTAATTAATTTATAGACGTGAATTATCCTAAATTTGGATAATAAAAAATTTGATAATCAATTTGAGTTTGAGCTTAAATTTTATAGGTTATTCTAAATTTCAACTCGATAATTTTTTCGTACCTTAATCTTGCGTTTATTGTGCATTATTATATTTTCTTTTTTCATTAATTAAGTCATTAAATGAAAAATAAAAATGGGCATAGAAAATATTACTCATTAAATTACTTAACAAATAATAATTAAATTCTGTCACCAAAAAATAATGATAATTAAATTTGCTATAATAAATATTAAATAATTTTAAAATGATACTCAACTTTTCTTTGATAAAGACTAAATATATAATTTTAGATAATAATTAATCGGTTATTTACTTGTGATGTCTGCATAATCATAATTATGGAGTAGAAAGAAAGCAGAGTTTGGCAGAAACCGGTGGCTGTTTCATTCTACCTAGATCAGATAAAGAAATTAGAAACATTATTATTGTCACAAATCTATTGATTTGGGACCCTCTTTCTACCTATAACTATGACATTTGTAATCTTAGGCAGGATAGGCCACAGGATCTTAAACTCTCTTTTTTTTATTATTTTTTTATATAACCACCACCTACCATTAATAATATATATGGCCTTATTAAGACATGTCCAAATAAGGGCATACCTTCATTGTATTTGGCAGAAAATCATTAATTTCAATTGCTACAAACGTTTTAAAGACGAGGATTACTATTCATTATTATCTTCGATCTTGTGTTCTAATCTCCACTAGAAAGTAGCCACGTGGCGGTTTTTTAATTATTATTTTTTCCAGCAGTATTACATATTTAAACTATTGTATACTTTCATACACTCCATTTATAATAGAAAAAATACAAATATTAGTATAAAAAATATAAATGAGGTCTACAAAAATATATAATAATACATATAAATTAATTTTATTTTTCATATACTTAAACATTTTCCTAGTTTTGTATAAAAAGAAAAAAAAATTATATGGCTTTTTATGTTTATAAAAGTTATAGTCATTTGATTAACAAGGGAGTGCAAGGTTTACTTTTGATTATTGAAAGGATACAAATTTAACACAGTTATTCAATTAAATTTACCAATAATGCTATATGTACACACAAACACATTAGATACACATAGAATATTTATTGTAAATGAATATACCATGTGAATGAATATACCATATGTTTGTGTGTTTCATGTGTACATGAATATTTATTGTAAATTTACATATGATAATTTACAATTAATACTGGTTGTTTTTTAATTAATTGTGAATAAAAATTAGGTTCATAATAATAATAATACTCATCATAATTACATCTCTATTATAATTTTAGTTTATTCATTGATTTTTGTTTATATGGACAATAATATTTAAACATTTAAAAGTAAGTGGCATTGAGACACTTAATATGATCTAAAGAATAAAAAAATAATAATTAATTTTGGTGTCAACATGCAAATTAAAAGAATGAATGATATACATGTTTAATAAAAATCATTTTTCTTCGTATGTATGCATGTTTAATTTTGATATGAAGGCAAGGAACATGCAATCTCCATGCCTTCTGTATAGAAGGATGCCACAAAATTTGAACAATATAATTAATTTTAAACTCTCTAATTAAATTATTAACACTTAAATATTTGAATATTATTAAGGGCTCATGCGATGTGGGAAAAGTTGTCGATTGAGATGGATCAATTATCTGAGGCCAGATGTTAAGAGAGGCAATTTCACAGCAGAGGAAGAAGAAACCATAATCAAGCTACATAAAGCCATGGGGAACAAGTAAGTAGTATACTTGCCTTCTTCCAGTGTTTATGATTTTTAGAGTTTCAACTTTCAATAAATATTTTCTTCTTATAAAATATAAAATATTCACTCTCTTTTTTGGGCTACAATAATTTTAAATGATTTATTTTAGTTTCATCTTAATTAATTATTTGTTTCGATCATTAAATATTAATATAACAGATAATAATATACTAACATAATATATATTTTAGTATGTTAAAATTTAACATGTTATATCATTATTTAACAGTAGAAGCTTATTTTATAATATATTTTAAAATTTACCTTAACAAAATAACTCTTATTTTTTTTATTCTCACTCAAATTTTTTATGTTAAATTATATTATTTCTATGTTCAAAATTTCTATGTTAGATTTTATTATTTCTATACTTAATACATTGACTTATTAGATGTGAAAGAATTAATTTATGTGTACCATTGTACACATTTGTATATATTGTTTAGCAATATGGAAAAATATCAACATTAGTATAGAAAATTTTTTATTTCTATGCTAATATTTATATTTTTCTGTATTACTAAATGGTGTATACGGATATATACAATGGTACATATAATATTATTGAATGTAAAAATATATAAATAAATATATGAATGTATGTATATCTAAATTTATTCTAAAATTTTTTTTATAAGGACAAAAACTAAAAGACTTGCATGCATGCGTACAATTTATAGAAATTAAAATCTTATATATAAACCAGCCATCTTTTTTGGGCATTCAAATTCTATCAACAAAAACATAGTTAATTTGCTTGGTTGAGGAGATTGCGGCTGTCTCTTCTGTAATTTTATTTTTTTATTTCTTAGAACTCAAATTTAATATTTTTAGAAAAGTGGCGAGTTTTGTCACAACTAATTAAGACTAGCTAGCAGCCTTTGTGCCTGATTTCACATTAGCAAGTGGTGGGACACATTACCGACATGTAGAAACGTAGTTTCAAAAATAGTTTTCGTCCACAAAAGGATATTAATTTTTAGAAAACGTATCAAGTAGTGGGTCATAATATTCGGTGTTTCACTAATTTTAACAGTTAATTTTATTTATAAAATTAATTATAACTATTTATTTTAATGTATTTTGATTTATTTCATTAAAAATACTAAATAATCATCGAGTGTAATTTATTTTTACTATTATTTTTAATTATTAACGTTAATATTTTTAATTTATAGTTTAACATTATACTTTAATTTATATTTTTCAATAAATAAATAATGATTAGAATAAATTAAAATTAATAATTATATAGCATTATTAAATGAATTTAATTAATTCTTATATATTAAACTCTTAAATTTTTCTTTCCGGACCTTTGGATCGAGCTGTAACTAACCGATTCAAAAAAATAAAGTCTCGATAACTAATATTAGGGAGACAATAGAAAATCAGTATCATTTTTCTTTTTTTTCCTCTTTTACCGTTCACTATAATATATTGTTTGGTTCAGGTGGTCCAAGATTGCATCGCGTTTGCCAGGCAGAACTGACAATGAGATCAAGAATGTGTGGAACACTCACTTGAAGAAACGATTAACTGCAAAATATTCATCAGATTCAGTTGCAGAAGATAATAATAATAATAATAATAATGCAGATGAATCCAAGATTGAATCATCATCACTCACTTCACCCTCTTCATCTTCATCTGAATCATTTTTCTCAAATGAAGAAACACCAAAAACTAACAACAATAATCTTTGCAATGAAACCAATGACCATAACGTTTCACAAACTGATGATGATCATCAACAGCTAAAACGATCATCAAATTATTCATCATCATCATCATTATCATCTTGTGTTGAAAACAAGCATCATCATGATGATGAAGATCATAATCAACAACAATTGGTTTCTCCACCATTATTGAACTATGTTGGACCCTATGATGTTGATGTTACATTGGAAGAGGTTGACAAGCCAAACAATTTGGAGACAAAAGAAGAAGATTGTGAGTTTTGGAAGATGTTAGATAATATTGAAACATTTCTATCATCAAATGAGGTATCTCCTCCTCCTCATCAAACGCAAACATCACCACCAAATCTTGTTCATCAAGATGATGATGAAGCCATGATGATGATGTGGTCCCATGAGCTTGAGAATGAGCTTAATGGAGTAGTAGGTGATGAAACAACAACAAAAGGGTCAAACAATAAGGCTCAACAAGAAATAATTATGGACCCAAATGATGTATTACATAATCAATTAGAATTAGATTTAGACTTGGGGTTTATCCAATTGTGGCCCTCTCTGCCACAAAATACTCCTTAATTAGTATCAATGTAACTAATTTGGGTTGTTATAATAGTTAATTCACTAGTTTATTTAAATAAGTATTTGCAGGTTTAAAACTTATGTGGTGTATATAACAATCCATTAATCTTGGTAGATTTTTAAACAATGTTTAGATTTATTATGGATTATTTCTCGACTTGCCAGATTGAGAGATAACATGAGAAAAAAATTAGTATAAATGCAAAATACTAGTTACTTGAAAATACAAAAAAAAAAAAAAAATTCATATATGAATTTGTAGTGATTTACTTAGTAGTGGATATGGTGACTTTGGGAAATTAATCCAAGTTTAGCCTTATTTGATTGTAGTCATTTTCAAGCAAAGTTGAGTTATATACTTATATGTGAAATGTTATGTCAATTCATATTTTATTTATTGTGCATCAGATTTAATAGAAACCACATCTTGTTTAAGGAAAAGTATAGGTAATTAATATTTTTTAACTAATAAATCAGTCAATAAAAAATAGAACATTCATAACTATTATTTATAGAATATTTACGATAACAGAAATGAAACATCTGAAATCTAAAGTAATCAATAATCAATAAAAGAAATAAAGCATCCAAAATTTATAAACAGAATATTCAAAATTTAAAAATATAAAATATCCAATATAAATTATTGACTGATATTGACTGATTTTTATTAATTACCGAACATGGTAGAACGTAAAATATAGCAATATAATGACTTGAGATATGAGATATGTTTCGCATACAATTCGTAGCATTTGGTTTTAAAAAAGGTAGAACGTAAAATATAGCAATATAAAAACAGAGAAAATGTATTTGGACATACAAATATATAAATACATAGTTGTGCATTTTAAGAAGTAAAATGAATGTACCTTTTATGCTTTCCATCTGTATATTTATGTCAGAATTTTTTTTTTAATCCAAAATTGGCACTACTAGAAATACGTGTATTATGGTCGAATTTGCGCCGGATAATTCTAACCAAAACTAGAACTATCATTGCTGTGAAAATTTCTCTAAGCATCACCTTTTGTTTTTATCCTAGGCAAGATTCAAATTTAAAATTTCTTTTTATAAAAAAAAATAATGCCACATAAATTATAGCTAATTGACTCAGAATATTTCTTTCGAATTTGATGACTAATATATCTTGCTCATATATAAGCATTATAATAAATAAAATAACTAATTCAAAATTCCGGTTTCTTACTTTAAAAATAAATGACATATTGTCGGTACAATTTACTTCTTAGTTAATTTTTAATATTTGATAGTATTAACTAAAAGTATAGAATTGAACTAATGAACAAGATATATAAGACTCATTAAAAATATTAGTCAATATAAATTAAATGATAATATATATATATATATATATATATATATATATATATATATATTTATTTATTTTAATCAATCAATTTCAACTCAAGTCGTTTATTTTTATATTAAATAAAAAATAATTTTAATATTAAATAATATAAAAAATAGTATCAAAATAAATTTTTATGTAACATTAAAATAATTTTTAATTTAATATAAATAAATAATTTAATTAAATTTAATTGAATAAAATAAGTGTACGTATTAAATTATTAGAAATTAAAATTGCTTTACTTTGAACTTTTATCCAAACTAAATGTAATCCATCAATAATGTATGCCAATTTAGCTAAATTCATGTTAGAAGATTTTAAAGATTGAAGCTTAAAAAAACTATATTATTATATATTACATGTAGCTTATCCATAATTTTAACACATGAAATGTATTTTGAATACATTGTTGGTAAACAACAACTACTACATCACATTCACACACATCACTAGTGGGTAGGTGAGGTCCTCTACTTACTACCACTACTTCTTGTGACATATTTTCTACATGTCCCCACACCTTTGAAACAAAGACATGATTGAAAGTACAATCCCAAACTCAAAAGATAGATTATTGTAGAATCATCAAATCAAAAGTTTGTGTAGAGAAAGCTAACTTAGCTAATGAACTCATCTTTGACCCTATCAGCTGAGTATTTGAGGTGCTATTTTCCATCATAGTCAATGGCAACATCTACCAATAATATTAAATAATAATATAAAATTCAGGGAGGATAAAATTTTAAAAAATATCTCAGCCATTAATTAAATGAACTAATGAAGAAAAATGAAAAGCAAATTAGTAGTGGTTCCATGCAATTGGACTAGGTAATGATTGGAACCAAATCTCACCAAACTATGGCTATATGTAGAGGCTGTGGCTATATTTTTATCCTAGTTTAAAGCAAATTTATTACTTATTTTAAAACAATTCACAACCACTACTTAATATAATTTATTCATAATCTTAGAAGAAAAGTGAATAAACACCTTAATTAATCTTTAAGAAATTCTAAACATGACATTATTTTGCTTTCAATTTATTCTTTAAAAATTGCCTAAAGTTAATTCCGTTAGCTAGATAAATTAATTCTTTTATTATTTTAAAAGGAAATTAATTTATCTTATAATGATATTTTTATAACCTAATTATTTTATTTATAATAATATTGGTTAAGATATATTTTTCCAACATGTAAATACAAATTTTGATTCAAAACAATTTGTTCGATAGGAGTAATTCTTAAAAAAATTAGCAAATAAAAATTTGTCGAAAACCAAATTATCTTGTATGAAATTCTATGTGAGATAGCTATCAAATGGGTTGACGTGCTAAATTCGAGTACCCATCCTAAACAATAAGTCAAAATTTGAATAATGAGTTGACTCGAACTAAGAAAGTGTTAACCAGACTCAATTTTTTTGAATTAAATGAGTCAATCAATTTAATTCATTTTTCTTTTTCTTTAAAATTATTATATAATTTTAGTTTTTTATTACTTCATATCTATACAAAATTAAAAGTATTTATCATATATTAATATAAATTTCATAATATATTATATAAAATTTAAAAAACTAAATAAAAAAATTAAAAAAAATTTATGTATCAAAATAGACTTTATATACTAAAAATTGGGTTAAATGAACCAACCTATGCACACTTGATCTGAACTTGTTTAAATTGCGAATTATATATTCCGAATTAAATTGACCCATTTTTAAATGAGTTGTGATTTTATTGGCTCGATTCGCTTATATTTACGAGCAATTTGAATTGACTCGTGAGTCACAATTTGTTTTGGCAGCTCTAGCATATACCAATTAATTAGAGGTTTACACTGAGAAAAGTTAATTTAAAAATAACAATTATAGTATGAAAACGTTTCTTATCATTTTCTGATTTTACATTGAGTAGTTAATGAATGATAATCGGTCCGTGAAAGAATGAGGCAAGTAGATTTCAGGTTGAGTACTGTGATCATATCAAAAAGGGTGAGAAGTGGACTTCATTGTAATATAGTGAGCTTGCTTGTTTGATTTTTTTGCCTTTAAACAAATCTTAGAAGTAAAGCGTTGATTTGATCAAAGGCTAGCTTGGTTAGACTAATTTCGTTATTGCAAATTATTTAATAACATGTTTTATTGAGTTACGACCAGTTTCCACTTTCCACCGACTCAATTGCTTTATTCACCAAATTGGTAGAGACAGGCGTAGAAAAATTGGTTACTCCTCCATTCTCACCTTTTTGCTAAATGAGACATAGACACTAGCTTAACTTTTCTTAGCCATGTTCTCTATATTTTTCATCCTTATTTGTTGGATAGAGAGAAATTTTTGTTTATTTAGAGGATCGTATCTATATTCACATCCAAATTAAATAAAATTACACATATTTATCGATGAAGTTACCACACAAGGAGACCACATTAAAGCTGCCTTTGGTAACTCGGATAGAGACTCCGATTAGGGAAGCGAGAATATAGGACTCACATTAATTGTGTTTGGTAGATAGAAATTGAAATTGAAATTTAATCCTTCAATTCAAAATTTCAATATTTTCGATACCTTTAAAATTTTACTGAGGAAATTGAAATTTCTAGAAATCTAGATTAAAATTTTAATAATTGTTTTACTAAAAAACAATCATTTAATATTATTAAAGTTTCTAATACTAAATTTGTTCCTTTTCTGTCAACTTAATAAGATATAATAACAAATTTAATTTAATTTCTATCTTTCACTCTTTATTTCTCTCCCAAACGCAGCTTAAGATACTATTCAAAAAGGGTTATGCTATTTGCACATTAAAATCAGCTACCAAAATCAGCCACTAGTATATAATACATATTAAAATATAAAATATATATTGAAAATGATAAAACTATATATGTATTATGAGGGCTGATTTTAATGTATAAATAGGATTTTTATTAGGAAATATGGTATTGAAATTGTATTTATAAATTGGAGGGGAGAAAAACATAAATTAGAATTCATTTTACATTTCAAACATATCCTCACTTTCAATTTTCATTGGCTTTCTTTTTCTTTCCTCCAAAATTAAAATATACAAACACTTGCTAAAAGAAATTATTGTCAAATGTTAATAATTTAGGGATCAGTAATTTTTCGGCCATAAAAATTTGGAGTCAAAATTAAATTCGTCATAAATTTTTTTTTTTTAAAATTACCACAATGATTCCATTCTCTTTTAAAAAACACCAAAATGGATTTTTCTTAACAAAAATACAACTTCTCCTTCGCGATAGAAACTCCAAAATTCAATTTGAAACCAGAAAATAAAGCGAAAGAAATGGATGCAGATGTAGAAAAATCAAAACAATAAAATACATAACCAAAATCAGTCTAAAAAAATCTCAGTCTCAATCAAAATTCAAGAAACAACAAAAATAGATTTACAAATTGAAAATTATAGATCACAACTCCATCTCAATTACAGAATAAAAAAATAAACATTGTTGTTCAAGATAAGGAATCATAATTTCCAGCAATTGAAAATGCACAATCGAAGCATGAATCAACATCAAAAACAAATTTACAATTGAAGCATACCGATTTGCATGTGCCAGCTTCGGAGGAAATAGAAGCTACTGGCCACGACTGGGGTTGCAAGGACGAAGTCGTTGCAAAAGGGAGAGTGGAACGGAGGCAAGGGCGGCTTGTAGCGAAATGGCAATGGCGGAGCTCGGGAGTGGTGGTGATGACGCCTTCGTGAAGGCAATGCGGGACGAGCATGGACGCAAGGTGAAGTATATAGGTGATCGAGAAGTCTGATGTTTACGCCGCGGGCCTGGGTCCTCTTCAGGATGGTGTTGCCATGGAATCGCAACGGAGAATTAAACCACGATGAGCGCCAATGGTGCACGACGGCTTTGGCAGGAAACACGGCAGAAGACTTCCTCAGCTCCACTCCTTCGAGTTTGATGTCGTCCAGAGCAAAATTTGCAAGTCCAGTGTTAGAAAATTTTATTTTCTTAATCTATTTTGTGGGCTATATACATATATATATAATTAAGTATTATCATATTAGCTATTTTAATTTTGGCTTATATAAAGTGGTCTCATTATTGGTTTAAATAATAAAAGGAATAAGTTAAGATTATTTATCGGTTTTGGCCTAATGAGAATAAATCCAATACTATCTATTTTACTTGGGCCTTCAGGGTTTAATGGGGTTAATAGACCAGTATAAATAGAACTCTAAGATTTTGGTCCCCAATATATCTAGCCACATTTGCAACCCTTTTCCAGTAGAGAGTTGTCATTTAGCCCTACCAGGGATACAAAAGGCTATGGTTGAGGAAGATCAAAGAACCACCACTAGAATTGGGAACCACAAATTGAGATCAAGAATCACATGCCTAGCAATTCAAGTACGCTTCCGCACTCGGATATATCTTTCTTAATGATTTGATATGGATGGTCCTAGGATTAAGGAATCCAAGAATTCCAACAAGTGGTATTAGAGTCATTCATGATTAAATCTTTAAGAAAATCTGATTGTTTTATTATTATTATTATGATAACTAGATCGCATTTATCTTTGGGATGTTAAATTAGGAATTCTGTTATGATTGCAAAAGGTACCTTTTCTTATTATTGTTTCTGGGTTCAAACAACCGAAACTTATATTTTGTTCCATGATTTTGTTAATCATAAAATAGAAAAGGTTTAATCTTTGAACAGATTTCACTGAATCGCTTTTGGTTTTGCGTGATTAGGCGTTGATGATTTTTTTTTTCTTTCCGTGCGTCATAAAATTTGAGTTTGTGCGATGATCCCCTTTCACTATATGGAATGTATTTATAATTTTATACGCACCGAAGGTAACTTATCATATATCGCCAGTATATCGAATTTAGTTTTGGATTAGAGTAATAATCTATTTGAATTTAATGATTTGATTATGTGTATCATTAATTTGGTGTGCCATTGATTTGGTATGAGAAAATATTTGGTTTTTTCTCTTAAATACATAACGAGTATATGCATAAATAAGGATTAGTTTTGAGTGGTTATACATATTATCTCATCTTATGGTTGCATATTTATATATTTTTTTTTAATTCAGATTATGATTTTATGTATGTATGGCTTAGATTATGCATTAAGTGTCCTTATTTTGTTATATACTTTGGTTTTGGCGAAAATTTCATCTATATTTCTTTAGTTATCTGATCCAAAAATATATTGTTTATGAATATAGATTGAGTTATCATAAAGTTAAAATAAATAAATAAATCTCAGAGTATTTATATATCGAGTCATATTTTATTTATTTGGTAAGGATCAAAAGATATGAATATTTAATTCATACTTAGGTTCAATATTATACATATTTTGTTTGGAATTTGATTCATTTATGGTATATTGGGAGTTCACCTTTCTTATCCAGCAAAATTAATAATTTTGGTATAAGAAAATATATGTATAACTAAAGAGAACACACAATATTATATGGTTGTTATATATTGTGTCTTATTGTTTTGCTGTATAAGCATTTGGTTTTGTTACATAAAGAAATTAGTAACAATTTAAAATATTATACCCATATATTTTATAAGGTTTTGTTTTGGAATAAATTGGTTGAACATTATGTTACCAAAGTAGCATCTTTTGTGAAAATCGATTTATTTTAAAATATTAAGAATATTTATTTTGTAATTCATGCGAATATTGGTCGGCCAAAGGGAGATCTATATTTGGCTGAATTACTACACTTGGGTAATTAAGAATGACTTAATACTTTTATTTTATGCGGATAATAATCGGCCCAAAGAAAGTTTATTGTCTGGTCAAATAATCATTATTGAACAATATTCTTATTTTCTATTTAATTATACAATCACTAATCTGCTCAAAGGATGGTTGGTGTTTGGCCAGTTACTAGAAAGGACATGCGGTAATAAATATGTGTAATTCTTAAATTTCCATGCGAATAATGAGAGTTGATCCAAAGATAGGCTTATTATTTGATAGGATTTTATTAAGAATATTTGGCAAGTCACACTAAAGATATATGTATGTAATTTATGCGGGTACAGATCGTTCTAAAGGAAGTTCTCTATTTGGCCAAATTACATAAGTACCTAATGTAATAAACATGTGATAATTATTTGGTTCTATGTGAATAGTGAGTCTGTCCAAAGATAGACTTATTGTTTGACAGGATTTATTATCAATGTTTGATTACTGTACTAAGAATACCACTTAGAAGTTAATATTTCTATCCAAAGACTAAATATTAATGTTGTGTTGGGTGTTCATGATGGGCTCACACTAAAGTATAAAACTTGTGTGAACATATTGTGTTGTTTTGAAGTTCTGTCTGCCAATGTCAATCTATTTACTAATAAATAGAATTGATAATTCTGGAACTAGAGAACGCAATTGTCGTTCTTTGCTATAAGGATCTATACTTTGCACTACGGATTATACAATTTCATATTTTCATAGATAAAGTTTCAAAAGTGAGATTGTTTAAATTGCATAAGTCTTACAATCATAAAGTATGAAACTCCAAAAGATTATTGCTGCTGTGATGGAATTCCTTTGAAAAATACAAAGCACTTTTGTTAAGGCTATAAGGTTAAAACAAGTGCGATATTTATCAAATTTGGTTTCAATGAGGCATTATAGAAATTATAATGGAGTACATTCCTGTAAAAGTCTTATGACATTCTCTGCAATTAGTTTTGATTATTCTTTTAGCACAACTTAATAACTTTAAGTCAATTTTCAAGTTGCAACTGGCAAAAGACAAATGATCTTCATTGTGTGCAATAAGGGAAAATGTTAAAGTAAGAAAGGATAAAAATACTTACTTGGCTTGGTATCCTTAGACATATGAATTTGTAGAGTGATAAAGATCCATAAACTGCATATGGTATATCTCAAAAGAAACAATAAAGATAAATAAAGAATTTAACAGTTTCTTTTGCAAGTATTCAAAACACTAAGGAAGATTGTGTCAAATATCACATTTAGTGTATAAAGAACGACACACTCATAATTTGTTTTGATTCGGAATTCAATTTGATTTCAATACTATGACATATTTAGTTAATAGATTTTGGTCATTCTATTCCTGATTTGTCTGTAAATAATTCTCTAAGTTGTGCAAAACCAAATGGTGCTGAAAGATTCATCCTTTTGGGCATTGAGAACTTAGTGAGAGACTCAGATAGTAGATTTCTGTTATTATCATATATTGTTAGAATTTGCGAGAATATATATTATATAATTTGGTTTTTATTTCTATTATGACAATTTCAGTTATTTTCTTATCCATTATAAAAATGTATATGAGTTTATTCGATTTACAATCTTTGGTATAAGAATTTTTTTATTTTGAAATAACCTACGATATCTTTAATTAGTAACTTTTCTAATGATACCTTATTTTAGTTCTATCTTATTTAAGTGAAGTATGATTACTCATACTTTGTTACCAGAATTACTCTGTGAAAGAGTATTGAAAATTGCAGTTTATATTCTTGCTAAAGTTTCAAATTTTGTATATTCTTACACCACTTTAGGTACTTACTCTTTTAGGATCCCACATTCAAATACTTTTGGAAATAGAAAGTTGAGCATTTCTTCGAGGATATTGAGTTTGGAGGGAAGATAGTCAATTTTACAAACTCAACTCAATCCTCAAGAACAAATTGTCATTAAGAATATCCATTAAAGTTTAAAGAAATATGTAGAATATTATGTACTGGTGCTATAAGTAAAGAGTATAAGTTCATTAAAGATAACAACAGGCTCATCTCATTACCCTGGATATAAAGCGTACCTTGTTGTAAACGACTTATCTCAAAAGTAAGGTGTTAGATACGAATAGACTTTCCTTTCAATTTTCTGGAAAGACTCATTTAAGATTATAATGGCATTAAGGTTATATTTTGTTCTTGAGTTACAATTACAGCGGATAGATATAAGGAATTGTTTCTCAATAGCAATGTTGAGATAATTGATATTTTGCATCATAAAATTGTGTCACAAGATACAATAAGGATATGGATTGCAAATTAGAGAATTCTATCTATGGACTCAAGCAAACTTTCTAATATAAATATTTATATTTCATCAAATTATTATCTTGTATAGTCTTTTGAGATAAATATGATTGATGACTATATACTAGTTCAGTGGGAATAATATCTCATACGGTCTTTTGAGATAATTATATTTGATGACTATATGTCAGTTCAGTGGGAGTAAGTATATTTCATTTGCCTTGTGTGTCTGTAACATACTTCTTTTGTATTAGGAATTTGTATACATTGAAATTATTCTTGAAGTACTTTTGGATTACCAGTTTACCACAAAAGAGTTATGTCGTGAGACCTTTAAAGAACTTGACATGCAAATTTGCAAATAATGTTATATACCTTCATTCTAAGGGAGACAAATATAGTCTCATTAAGTGCCTCAAGGAAGTTATAAATTAAAGTTCAAAGTGCATAAGTTTTTTCAATATTTCAGTAGTAATCTAGAGAATACTTAATTTGTACACTTACAGTTATTGTGTACACTGTTGAAATTTTTTGGCAAATATTTGTACAGGTTAAAAAATGGATCATTGAGCATTTTATATGTTCGCATATACAAAGTCAGAAAATAAAGTTAGTAATCACTGGGTACTCATATTCTGACTTTGTTGGATGTCAAACAAATTCCGATCCATTGAAGGTATACTCATACATTTTATTGGAGGAGTTCTTTTGAAAGATGTTTAGAAAAATACTTATTAGTTATTAATCCTTCCATTAAAGCATTTGAGTATAAAATGCATTTAGAAGACATTCAATCATGTAACTATAAACACTTATTACAAAACTACGGATATAGATTTGAAAGACCACTTAAGTTATTTTGTGATAATGCGTTAGTAGTTTAATTTTTTCAAATTTATTGAATAATAAAAGAGTTCATAGTGCTTAAGTGTCTATTAAGCATATTGGCACAAACTCCATTTGATTGCATGCATATTTATTCAGTAAGAAACAAACACCCATGGTTTTTCATGTGGATATTATTCATATGGGTGTTATATCATTTTATGATATGTTGTTTCAGTGGGAGTGTGTATTTGGTTGCTCATATAGTTTGGACAAATTTACGAATATAGATATTTCTGCAGAAATAAAGTATTCAATTTTGTTTTCATTATGACTTAGCTTGTTTTAATCTCATAAAGTTTAATAAAGTTAGACCAGTTGGAAATAGACATGCATGAGATCATTTAGTATGTAATTTCCAAATTTTCTCATCCAAACTTGATCTATGTCATTGAGTAAATTATTATTGTGGTTGTCGTGGTTTAATCGCGACTCTAATGTGGTAAAAGCTGCGGTAGTCCCATGACTGATCTATGAGATGGACCAGATTGCTAAAGTAATCAAGGAAAATAGCATTTAAGATGTGAACATAAAGTTTTATAAGATATGATTATTTCAAGATAATATATATGTATAGCCCAAGTAGGAGATTGTTAGAAAATTTTATTTTCTTAATCTATTTTGTGGGCTATATACATATATATATATATAATTAAGTATAATCATATTAGTTATTTTAATTTTGACTAACATAAAGTGGTCTCATTATTGGTTTAAATAATAAAAGGAATAAGTCAAGATTACTTACCGGTTTGGGCCTAATGAGAATAAAACAAATACTATCTATTTTACTTGGGCCTTCAGGGTTTAATGGGTGCTAATAGCCCAGTATAAATAGAACTCTAGGGTTTTTGTCCCCAATATACCTAGCCGCCATTTGCAACCCTTTCGCATTAAAGAGTTGTCATTCAGCCCTACCAGGGATACAGAAGGCTATGGTTGAGGAAGATTGATGCCTTAGCATCTTTGTTGATTTCTTTAACTAAATCATACCCAATTCCTCTTATTTATTTGTTTGATTGTTTGTTAAAATTATAAAAATAGATTAAGAATTATAATAAGTTAGTTATGTCAATATAGAGATGATACTTTGATGATTTTGTTGGTTAATTATAGGAAAAAGGATGAAAACAGGTTGCTGAGCAGAGAGCCACGCCCAGGTGCCATGTCTCCACGCCCAGGCGCCTAAAATCTCTCATTTCAACCCACTGTCAGAGGACTATGCCTAGGCGTCATCCCCACACACCTAGGCGTCCTTCACCATCCTGACTCAGAATCAGCACTCAAGCAGCCAACAAAACCCAACACCTAGGCGCCAGTCACTAACGCCCAAGCGCTGGCATCAAAAGCCTTCATCAACAGCTATCTGAAGCAAGCAGCTCCATCCACGCCTAGGCGTCTGGCACCCAACGCCCAGCGTGTAGACTGCCTCTTTGTTCATCAAGCTCAGAATCAGCACTCAGCAAGCCACGCCTAGGCGCCTGACACCCAACGCCTAGCGTGGGGCTGCTTCTCAAGTCAGAAAAGCTCATCAGCAAGACCCAACGCCTAGGCGCCAGGATCAATGCCTAGGCGTGGGAAGCTCAAGTCAGATTTCTTTGTTGCTGTCTCACACGCCTAGGCGCCTGTTCACAATGCCTAAGCGTGGACTCTGCTGTAACTTGCAGAATTTGTAATTTAAATGTAATTTTCATTTGAATTTAATTTAGTACCTTGTCCAAATCATGTACAACTGTAAATAGGTGATTTTTCAATGATTGAAGACATTATAATCAATCATTTACACCAATTTCAATCTAATCTTCACATTGGAAATTAAGTAAGAACACCTATAAATAGTTAAGTCTTTGGGTAATGAAAAAAGAGGAGGTCGTAGTGTTAGATAGAAATTGTATTCCAAAGTTTGAGTAATAAAAAGTTCTATTCAGTTTTAAGTCTTTCTCTATTAGTTTTCATTCTCTTTTTTTCTCTCTTGGAATCTTTGAATGTCCATACATTCAAGATTCACATTCATAGCTTTATTTCTTTCAAGATTCATAGTTTTTATGAATCCAAGATCCACCTTCATCACTTTCTTTGAGTCATTCATCATCATGAGTGGCTAAAACAACTTAGAGATTGAGGAGGAGGAGCTCTATTCATCACCAAGCTAATGGATTAACCCAATATTACATTCAAAATCTGCATGTTCTTCATCAAATTCAAAGGATTCTTCTTGTTCATCAATTCAAGAATCAAGTTAACCGAGAGGTATAATTGGTTCTTACCTTGGTTTAATTTCTATACTAGTTCATGAGATTAAACATATTATTAAATGGTTTATGAATGTTGTTATTGATGTTTGATTGGATAGGTGACATAAAATCTGGTTGTGCATTAACATTGATATCATAAACTTGTTCAAGAAGCATCTTCCACACTTGTTCTTTGCATTAGAGATGATGAATTGAATGAATGTGCACTTATATGAATCTGTATTTCTATCATATAAATGATTGATTTGTTTCTTGTTTGATTCTTTGTCATGATTTCTTTAAAGATTTGATTTGCTGACGAGTAATTGAATCTTTCTTGTTTTGAATTGTTGAGTTTGAGAAAATAGGCATTCAAACATATTTCAAGAATCATTCCATATTTCTTCATGTGACTTAGAGATGAGCATGTGATTTGATGTGCATTAGAATCTTTAATAATCTAATAGGGTTTGTATGAGATTGAATATGTGACATATTAATTCTTTCCATGAAATCTTGTTGATTGTTGTTGATAAGAATCATGATGTGTGCATTATCTCTTTTCTTGTTTAATTAGTCAAGAGATTGATGATTAATTAGGATAAAGATGAAACTAGATCACTAAGAGATTAGGATTTAATTATATTAGGGTTCATTTTGATTTGATAAGTAATTGCAGAAATTGAATGGTAAAATCTGGTTTATGAAGTTAGTGATGAATATCTCCAATTCCTTGATCTTGTTTGTTACATTTGCATATCTCACCTTCTTTATAATTGTTTTTGTTGATTAATAATAATTTGTGTTTAAAAATTGCATTTCTTGAGATGTTTTCTTGTTGTTTTATGATTCTTAATTGCTTATTTCTTTAGTTTTCCATTAATCTTGATTAATACTTGGATCTACTTAGAGAAGTGATTAAGAGTATGGCTAGATCCAGCTTTCCTCGAGGGAACGATTACCCTCTCTCAAGTGGTATTACTTGATTTGGTTCACTTGTTGGATTGTTGCGAAAAGATTCACCGCATCAAAGATCAAAGAACCACAACTAAAATTGGGAACCACAAATCGAGATCTAGAATCACATGCGTAGCAATTCAGGTACGCTTCCGCACTCAAGTATATCTTTCTTAATGATTTGACATGGATGGTCCTAGGGTTAAGGAATCAAAGAATTCCAACATCTAGCGGCTGTTGCAAGGAACTACGACAGGTGAGCAGAGTGTTGACGGTGCCATGGAGAGCAGCGACGGAATGGGAGCTTGGTGCTCTCTGCTACCTCAAGAGGATAGGAGTCATGGAGGCGGCTGATAATAAGTTCCAATATGGTGGAAATGTTGAACCCTACATTGATGGAGAGGGTATTCTTGTTAAGAAAAATTGATTTTGGTGTTTTTAAAATGAAATGAAACTAAGTGAAAATTTCGAAAGAAAAAAAAGTTTGCGAGAAATTTAATTTTAACCCAAACATTTATGGCAAAAAAAATACTTATCCTATATGTTGAAAACTACGTACCTAACAAACATAATATTTTGTTGGTAAAAAACCTAAGTTAAAAAAGAATATGAATAATTATATATTTTACATACAATAACATTTTTTTAGATTTGTGAAAATTTTGCATAGACTATTTTTACTTTTATTTGTTTTATGCTTAATTTCTTACTTTTGGTATAATAAGCATGGAACTTACTTTAATACCATATTACAAAAATAATGTATTCAGAAAATTTACACCAACATGTCAGTAGCATATTTTAATAAACAATATTTAGTCATATTTTCCATCACTATCCTAATTAATTTGCAAACTCTCTTTCAATTCAAATTTTCACTTGAAATCTGTGAGGTGTATTTTTAAAATAAAAATTCAATCAATATCAGCGAATAATTTAAATTAAATATTTTATTTTTTTATATTTTAGATGTTCTATTTTTATTATTGGTTGTTTTAGGTTTTGAATGTTCTATTTTTAAAAAAATTATAGATATTTCATTGACTTTTATTGTGGACGTTCTATAAACAGTAATTATGAATGTTGTATTTTATTAGTTAATTTATTGGTTAAAAAAATATTAGTTACCTATATTTTTCCCTCTAAAATATATGAAAAGATGGATGTAAAAATGTGTATCTATTTGTAGAGTTATGACTCATTATAAAAGAGTGGTATCACATCGAAAGGTTGTGATTCATTAAAGAACTATATTTTTTCAAATAAATGTTTATGTTCATGATTAAATAGATACGTAAACTCAGTGCCCGTAACTAATATATGAAATTGGCAAAGTACAAACTCAATGCCTATAAAAATGTGTGAAATTGGCAGAGCACGACACAACAATTCATTCTCACATTTCACTGTTTCACTAATAACCCATTTGCACACCATTGTTGGAAATTAAGTCTTAAGAAAGTGTATGTCATATAATTTGTTCTATAAATTCCAAGAACTCCCTATGCTTACAAAATTTTCATAAATAAGATACAATAAATTATTGGACAACTCTATGATGATGTATTTTGCATATACAAAATAAAAAGTAATGAATAATTTTACTTTAAAAATTAATAAAAATAACAGAAAATTTTTTATATAATAAATCTCATCCACTTATAAAAAAATCTTTTTCTGTATATCATTTTTCCTTTTAATCATTACATGCATCTAAATTAGTACCTCAAAATAATAAAACCGTTATATACAAAATCTATGCTTGTGTAATATGTTTTATTTGGGCCAAAATCAAGTGGGTCTGGCCCGATTGTTGGAGTAGTCTTCCACTGTGTACATTTTCATCTATCTCTCACTTTCGTGTTTCACTCATTCTCCATCCTTCCTCTTTTAATTTTGTTTTATTTTTTTGTTGTTGGTGGGGAGCACTTAACCATTGAGAAAATTTTGGAAAGAAACCAAGTGAGAAAAAATATAAGATTAGAAGGCACCATATTCAACCCAAAATCTTAAGGTGTCAGGTAAATGAGTTTTTCATTTTATAAATTATTCACTTTTCCTTGTTTTCAAAGAACATCTACAACTTTCCCTTCAAGTGTGAGTTTCTATATCGAACATAATTCTCCCTAGCTCATTCACCACATTTTAGTAGTTGTCTCTATCATACCACCGTACAACATCGTGGAACTTGCCGCTCAAAGCCCTTATTAGAAAACTTTCGATACTTCTCATAAATACTTTTTAAAACCAAATCGATCAATCATCGGTTCTGATACTACTTGTTAAGCCACCGTGAAGAGCTAAACCATCGGAAAAACATCGGGAAGGAACCAAGTGAAGGGCAAAAAGTAAGTGTAGTAATCAAAATAAGTTTATTTATATAGTATTTAATATATTAATTAACTTAGATCGGTACAATGATTATCTTTGATACTGATGTAGAAGAGATTAATTGATCAGATACAATTCAACTCACATTTTAACTCTCCATTTTGGGTTGACTTTGTAACCGAATGATTGGAAAAAAACTTAAGTGGAATTCTTATCATTATTGTTGTTAATTGTTATAATATTGATGATTTGTTTTGTTCATTCTTGTTGTTATTATTATTAATATTATTATTGAATAAAGGATTAACAAAATTGATTATAAATTAGAAGTAAATAATTTTTTGCCAAAAGATATTAGGATTAGGGTTTATATTTAATTAGAATCTAGGTGAATATATATATAAAATATAATTTACAATTTTTTTAGGAATAAACCACAAAAAAAGTAACTACAAAATAATTTAAAATTGACAAAGAGAAATAAGGATGTGGAGTTTATAAGATGATAGATCCACTAATTTGACATCTATTTTAAGTTGGATGCAGTGTCTTCTCACACGATTTTATGTTTTCTTACTTGATTTCTCCTCAAAATTTCAATCCACAAGCAATATGTAATAATATACTTTGTCAGGATAAATCTTGCTTAATTATCAATTTATCATAGCTTGTAACATTTATGAATTATGATATAACTCATAAGAGCTAAAATATATGTTTTCGCGTGATGGGTGATAAAATAATTTTACTCATCATTTTTGTTGCGAAGATAAGAAGCTAAGCAATTTAAGCCATTAATTTGAGACTCAGTTTCCGAATTTGGTGAACTTCATAAGTTCCATTGATATACACACTACTTTTATAGTTACGATTTATCAAAATTGTGTTCCAAAAGCCACATTATATTTTGAGCACAATAAAAATAATAATTAAGAAGCTAGTTTAGTTAAGAAGTCATTAATGAAAATAACCATCAACTATATATCTTTATTATGATTTAACTATTTGTAGGCAAAACGTCATTACAATCTATCTCTCGCTCTCTTAGTTAGGTTAGTTTGGTTGATTAACACTACTTTTATATATATATATATATATATATATATGAATTTGTGGAACTTGTTATTTTATCAAAACTTTAAGGAATATAACATATATTGAAATTAAATTGGTTCCTAACAAATTCCAAAATAGGAACTTTAGTCTTTAATAAATTTTTATTATTCTGAAAGCACTTAAAAATTATACTATTTATTACTTCTAGTTTCTCTCTATCATTTTCGATAAAAATTTTCAATACTGTGTTAGTAAAATAAGTGTTTAATAATAAATGTTATCATAAAATATATAATTAAGTTCCAAAAAATATTATCATAAGAAATTAAATTTAGGTGCATTTGAAAATAATATTTTCCATTTGTTATAATTTTTTATTAAACTCTATATATAAATATGAGAAATGCGTCTAGTTAAAATTGTTGTGCACTCGCCAAATGATTTATGAAAGTTGAAAGGTATATATTTCTAGACGCCAACGCTCAACAAACGAGATAACGAGAATGTCATGGAAATTATTTACGTATATTCTTTTCATAATTATAACACTTATATCGCACAAAGACACCCTCATGCATGCGTATTATATCACATGCTAAATTATGGTAAAGATCACAACCGGGTTTTTTGACTTCATGATTCAAGCTGACACTTACTAAATCTTAGTAGGGTACCACGTTTTAGGGCATTATGTGCTACAATACTAAGTCGTGGTACCGTTTTAGAATTTACTTGTACACTCATTCGTTACTTAACTTTTTTTTTTCTTTTTACTGCCAAATGAGTTACAATTCGTCTGCTATTTTATTAATTACTAAGTTGTTATGGGTGTAGGTATTAGGTGACAATCTTAAAATACTATACTTTGTAACCAATTTGGTGGATGAAATAGTTAGCTATTTATTTGTTTAAATAAGATTTAAGGGTTTAAATTCCATATTATATATATAGCAAACTTGTAATCAGCAAAAAAAAACTTTTAAATGGAAACTCTTATTCATGGTAAATTTCTGTCAGATCGAAAGATATCCTGAAAAAATTTACGAAAACAAAAAAATCTATAATTGGCAATGATTTACATGAAAAAATTAAAAGAAGATAAACTTATAACTGGATTAAGACAATCCCCACTATATAATAATTGGCTATATATAATAACAGAGTAGTAAATATTACATGGTTATGTCACCAAAAAAAATATTACATGGTTAGATTTTTTACTAGCGTCCAAATTCTTTGATGGACATATGGTAAGAAATGACATAAAATGTAAGGACGTTTCTTTGGTAAATAATAGAATTAGGTGAAGAGTGAAATTTTTTACTAAATGTAATAGTACATCATTGTTATGGATATAAATATCAATTGCTTTTGAGAGAATTTCAAATTTAAAATAGTATAAAAAATAATAGTAGATAATTGGACGTGTATATATGCCAATTGTTTTTGGGAGGGAATCCCCACTATATAATATAAGATAAGAGAGTAGTAGATCACTATAGCTAGATGGTAAATTTTACTATTGAATTTTAACTCTAAGAAAATTTAAAAAAAAAAAATTATTGGTATCAAAGAATTTTCCAGATGCCTAATTCTAGCAAGATATTCTCGAATGTAGTACTAGTAATCTTTACTGATTTGAGTTAGGAAATAAGACTATGTACTCTAGTTTTGGAAGAGGCAGCGAACAGTTCTTGAATTATATCTAACATTTCATAAAAAGAATTGCAGTGAACTAACTACCTTGTTCTTGAAATTAGTGTTCATTGATGCCAAAACGCATGTCATGAGTGAAAGTTTCTGAAGTTACCACTCCTTGTTATGTCATTGATTCTACTTTGGTAGATTTTGCTGCATCTCCAGAATCGCCAAATTGAAGTGAATCTATCTTCTTTCTTGAAATTATCTTCCTATATTTGACTTTCAACTGTAAACATAGTAGAGTGGTGCATTTGGCTAGGGATACCATAATATGGTTTCAAGATTTGTGATAACAAAGAGGTGTTTGATCAATGAAGACTGAACGAGAGAAAAATATGAGAATGAGAGGGAAATAATGAAACTGAAAGAGATTATTATGATTTTGTAAAACTCATTACATGTACACATAGAAGAAGTTTTTACCTTTATGAGAATTTTACACTAAAGTAAAAACCTTACATCGGAATTATTTTACAACGTAAAATTCTCAAGAATTTGAAAACCTTTCATGAACTATATGTCCATATAGTATTCACATTCCTATATATCTTGATACTACTTTACACTGCTAAGTACCTTGAGTTAGTTACAAGCCTAACTAATTATAACTAACATAACTAACTTTACACCTACAACGACAACTAACTATATTCCTCTGCATTGTTTGTTACATTTTCAATGGATAACAGGATTGAATGGAATGACAGTGCACAACCATCATCATCATGAGAAATGTAGCTGCAAAGATCCAACATGAATATTTGGCCATTCTAACATTTTTCTTAAGTATTTGCTACTTACTAGCTAGAAGTATGGATTTTATATATAGTCGTCTGACTCGATACAAATGGTGCACACTACGATATCTTAGCATGTTGAGTAGTTTAGGTGATGCATTCTCATGAAAATCTGCGATTGTTAAGTTAGATCAAACCAACAAAAGAGAGAGTTCTTCAGTTTAAAATGCTGAAAAAAATGGGACTATTTTTAAAGAGTTCTATACAAAAACTGATCATATATCAGGAAGAGAATTACAAAATGTACAAGTTTGTTAACTGGTTCCACTATCAATCATCAAAAATACCCCAAAATGTGTTGTGCAAAAATTTTTACTGTGGAATTAAAGGACAAGGGCATCCATTTACCACAATTACATAGAGAAGAAATATTTGAGCTTCAAGAGAGGGAGTATGCTCTCTTAAGAACTTACAGGTTGCGAGCAATTAAGGCGAACCTGACCCTGAAGTCCAGTTAGAACATCAAGATTAGACATTTTCAACATAACCCTGGCAAAATCCATGCGAAAGGTTGATCCGTCATCTGAAGCATAAGCAGATACCAATCTTGCAGTCTTCGCATGAGACATCAGCTGCTGGTCGGCAAAGAGCAGCCCCCTTCCCTTCAACAAGCTTTCGTAATAGTGAGTGTCAAATGCTGCTCCGGATGGTATTGAAGTTGACAATGCTTGCATGTATGACTTCCGTACATCCGAATGATTACTTTCCAGCTTTGAAACTTCAAATGTTGAAGCATCAAGGATAGTGTCGTTTTCTGGGCAGTTTAGCTTCATCTGATTTAGGAAATCGACAGGTATAGTGGGGTCTGCTTGGCCAGTACCTTGGAAGTTGTAGAGTCTTTCCTGAATGAATTCGCAGCCGATCTTTCCTATGTTGTGCCCCCCTTGAGATGATAAAGAAAATATTGGACCTCATTAGTTAGTTAGATTCAGTTCATGGATCGGATGGCATTGAAAACTAAAAGGAAAAAAAAAGGGGGGGGGGGGGGGGGGGGGGGGGGGGAA
>JASCZI010090654.1:168206-202306 GCA_036250425.1 Stylosanthes scabra | reverse complement strand
CGGAATGCTCTGATGCAAGGATAAAAACTCCAAAATACTCTACGTAATATTCTGAAGTCAGGAACCAGCTCATCCCCACGATAAGCGGGTGAAGTTTCAAACTCCATGGCAGCAGCTGGTTCTCTTTCTACCATTGCTCCAAACCATGTTGACAATGCCTCGTAAGAGGCCTCCCAACCCCCGAAGATCTTTTCCACAGCCTTTTGTTTAGTCATCCATGCTTTGCGATAACTCACTGTATAATTGAACTTCGATTGGATCTCGGCAATTACAGATCTAACTTTTATGGAAGGGTCTGACTCAATCAAAGGCTTAATCGCTTCAGCTATCATATCTGAATCCAGCTTAGAGTGGTCCTGAGAAATCGTTCCTCTGGTGCAAGTGTGGCTACCATTGTACCTTCTTACTACCCAGCAAAACTTTCGCTTAATTAAGCTCACTCTTATCAGCCAAGCACAATTCGCCTTATGCTGTACGCATTGTGCATAAAACGTAGTGGGTTCAGACTCTTTTACCCAGTAATCTACCCCTCTAGAAATAGTGTATTCCTTCACTGCCTTTATCACGGACTCTCTGGAATTAAATTTCATCCCAATGGAAACTCTCTGCTCTGGACAAAAGTTGGGCCTGTCACATTAACACCAACACATCTTTATTAAAGAACAATAACTACATAAAAGAACAATAACTACATAACACTAATAGTAATCACAACAATATACCCGGTGTCATATATAAAACTTAACTTAATAACAACAACACTAATAATGTTCATCATAGTCATGATAATAGCAAGAATAATGGTCATGTAATATTTACCCGGGTTCATGTCTTCAGCAAATTCTGGTTCCTTCATAGCCTCTTCATCCAAAACACGCATGAAGGATGGTTCCTGAAAATGCAGTTCATTAGCAAGAGCATTTGCAACATCCTCCACATCTGACTCCATATCATGTTCCGGTACGTCTTCTTCATTTGCATCATCTATTTCATAGGTGCCTTCAAATTTTTCTTCACTATCGCTATAATAACCTTCAATTGCCAAATCCGACTGAACCTCTTCCACCGCTCCAACGACATAAGGTATTTGTTCAAACTCTACATACAATTCGACCACAGATACATGTGCCATGTGTTATAAATAGATTGGCATCATTTGTTGCAGGTTCATGTCATCCATAATAAACATTGCCTGAAACTGTATAAATCCCCCAAATACTAACACAGGAGGCCTATACAAAATACTTTTTACAGTTTTCATCACATTAGGCTCCACATTTTGATAAATCACATTCTTAAACTCTTCGAATAACACCATAGGATGAACCACAAAAAAACATGGATTATTACATATAAATATTATACCCTCCTGTGTATGAGATAAAATTTACCCATTATAATACACCTTGACATTAACCAGCATCTCCATTCTATTTATAATAATTAAAAAAAAATAAATGTATTACCAGCTGAGACATGCTCGAACAAGATGAAGATGGATGAAGAATGATGTCTCTGCAATACAATACAACTACTCTGCCTTTCAAACTACGAGTCTCCTTCATATGCTAATTGACGGATTGTTTTTTGTTTTATCTTGTCTCAAAAAAATGCGTCGCTCACAGATTGCTTGATTGTTTTTTATTTTATTATGTCTAAAAAAATGCGTCGCTCACGGATTGTTTGATGTTTTAAAGGAGAAAAAAAATTTGATACTATGCGTTGTTAACGCATCGTGGAAGCCATGTTGACAAACATCACACAATTACAATAATAACATGGGAAAACTCACATGTTAATGGCATATATAAAAAAAGCTGCCAAATTTTTTCAGCCAGAATAGAAACCACAAAAAAGTCCGTCGACATTAGAGATTAGACCAAGGGCAGATAATTATACAGCCCAAGAATTGCAAAATTGAATTAGTATCCAAGACCAGATAAGGAAAAAAAAATGTACAAATTTACAAAGGTGGAGTGAGAGTCTTTTTCAGAAATAAAAATAATAATATCAAATCAACATTTTAAACAATACCAAAAAAAAAAAAACAATACCAAAAAAAAAAAATAAATCAAAAAATTAATTTTTTAATTTAAAATTATTCTATCGAGTTTTTTACATAAGTTAACTATTTTTTAAATATGAAATGATATAAATATAAATATAAAAGGCTCCCTTATACGACCTCTTTATAAAAATATTCCGTTAATTTTTTATTTAATAAAAATTAATTTGTTAAATTAGTAAATTACTAAAAAGAAAACATGAACAAAATAAACTTGTGATACACGTATACAGTTGAAAGCAGTATGTGCAGAAAGAAATGAAGTGTCTGGAACATTTACGAAAACTCTTGCACTCACTCTTACCTTCTTCTACTACCAAACAATCATAAGCTGAATGGAACTTTCTTCATATCTCTCCCACCAAATTAAGCTACTTCCTTCACACTATATATACACACACACACACCAGAATTATCCATGCTTATCTCATCATTAATCACTAGTTCACTACCATAACAGAGTCTAAACAAGTTCGATCTGAATTCCAAAGAATGAGGCCACACAAACTCAACTTCTTTCTTGCACCATTGCTGATGCTTCTTGCTTTGCAATGTTGTTCCAACGCAAAAGCTTCTCTCCTTCCCTTCATGGATCCTCCCACCTCTCTGTTGTCCGATTTCTGGCCGGACCCCTTCCGAGTGCTGGAGCAAGTCCCCTTCGGCGTCGGCGGCAGGGGGGAGCAAGCCGCGATGGCACTGTCTCCGACGAGGGTGGACTGGAAGGAGACTGCGGAGGGTCACGTGATCATGCTGGACGTGCCGGGACTAAAGAGAGATGAGATCAAGGTGGAGGTTGACGAAGGAAGGGTTCTGCGAGTGAGCGGAGAGAGGAAGAGGGAGGAAGAGAAGAAGGGAGATCACTGGCATAGAGTTGAGAGGTCTTATGGAAAGTTCTGGAGACAGTTTCGGATGCCGGAGAATGTTGACTTGGATTCAGTTAAGGCGAAGCTTGAGAATGGTGTGCTTACTTTGAGTCTTGATAAGCTGTCAGCTGATAAGATCAAGGGTCCTAGAGTTGTTAGCATTGCTCCTGGGGAGGAGTCTCAGGTTGAGGGTACCAACAAACTCGACAACAGTAGCGGCAAGCGTCAAGAGCTTTGAATTTAGAGCCACTTCTTGAGTTGAATCATCATGGTAATCATCTGGTGTTTAATTTTGTGAATAAGAGAATGTGTAATATGATGTTATGTACCGGTGTATCATCGTTGAAGTTTGAGTGTCCAATGTATGTGGCGTATATACACTAATTAATACATACACCACTCTTTTGTTGGTCTACTCATGAATCGAGGTTGACTTTGTTTCGGAGAAAATTACATATAATCAATAATTCCACGTAATTTTTTATCGTATTTTATACGGGGTTTTATTAAAAACGGCGTGCGAATAGTGGATTGAGTTAAGAAAAAGCATAGGGGTAACGGTGATTGACTATGCACTTGAACCTGGAAGAATATACAATGAATTATTTACCTTCACAGCATCTTTAAAATGTTTTATGTACAATATATTTTGAAAAAAAATGAAAAATTCTATGATTTGTTCTCTGTCATTCACCTTAGGTATCTAAGGTTTAAAGCCCTGACAAAAATGGTTTTCCTTTAGATACAACCAAGATATGTTCACTTAACACAGTAATCCTCTGCTTTTCTACAGAAAGTTCCAAATATCCGATTGAATTAGATTACTCAAGTTTTAGTAACAAGAATCAAATATCAATAGTAAAAGAATTAGAAGTGCCTGCTATTCAATAACTAGAATTGGAAACCTTTCAACTGGAGTTTGCCATGTGCACACAAAATCGAAATTGATTAGAAACCTACAAAGTAAACTATGAAGTCTTATTTCAACTAAAAGTAACACTATATTCTGATTCTATACTTCTTTATCTGCATCATTTGGAAGTTGGAAACTCTATTGACATCTTCCCCAAAGATTTTGTTAGCATGTCAGTTGTAGTATTAGAGCCTGCAGATGGCATGGTTGCTTGAGGTACACTTGTTCTTTCTTCTTCTGCCTTCTCACAATTATCTTGATCACAATTATCAGATTCCTTTAAAAATGTTTCCCCTGTCTCGCTATCTTTAGAATCCGGATTAAGTTCTGCTAGTTTCGCACTAAGCGCATTTACAGCAATGTCCATAAGATGGTTATGAAGCTCAGCCTGGTAGATGCCTTTTCCAATGCAGCTCTCTTTAGCTCGACTTATCTCATTATATTCAGAATTTGTCTCATTTGTGTTTCGCTCGCCATAGCAAGTCAAGCTCATATCCTCCAAGGCACTTCTTATCTTAGCAGGATTGAAGTAACCTTTTTTAGCAACAGGGTGCTCCTCTTGTAAGGCATTTTCCCTCTTTGTAACCTGCTCCTCATTGCGCTTTCGCTTTACTTTCTGATACATCTTTTGATCATCTTTTGCTTGAGTTGCAGAGGAAAACTGACTAGTTTTTCTCGGTAATGTCCTCCGACGAAGGTTTCCTACATCATGTGCCTGCAGATTGATACCATGCAAAACCCTGGAACGCCTCCTTGTTGCTAAAATCTTCCGTTTATCTACTTCTACTGCTATAAATGCTTCATTGCAAACGACACACAAAAGTATATAATTAACATTAACTCTAGGGTACAGGAACAGAACCTTGCACCTAGGGCAGATAGTCCAAAATGTACTTGATCTTGATGTTTTAGACGAATTTTCCTTCTGGATCTTTGCATTTGAAGCGGCAGACTT
The DNA here is from genome assembly GCA_036250425.1 of Stylosanthes scabra. Classification (NCBI taxonomy): domain Eukaryota; kingdom Viridiplantae; phylum Streptophyta; class Magnoliopsida; order Fabales; family Fabaceae; genus Stylosanthes; species Stylosanthes scabra. The sequence continues at coordinate 197,510 of JASCZI010090654.1, read as the reverse complement.
AGTAACATTGTGATCACAATTAGCCCCCTCTTGTGATGGTGGATATTCACACTCAGTTGCAAGCTTACATGTTGCTGCCTTAGCCTCCTCATTGAATGCCGGCGCGTTAATCTTCTCGTCGAAGGCTGCCCTCTTAGCCTCATCCGACAGCACACTCCACGCCTGCGAAGCAAGTTCAAAAGCCCCATCTGCACCAACATACTTGTCACCGTCCGAGCGAAGCAGGGAAGCTAAACTCATATACGCTTCCCTCATTGTGCCAACATCATCTTGAGCAGCCACACCAAGCATATTGTACCAATGAATTTCACCATCTACTTTATTCTTAGCAGCCATGTGTATAGCATATATTTTTATCATGAGCTCAATACCCTCAAGATCAGGCAACAAATTTCGAGCCTGACAAGCAAACCTCATTGCAGAATCAACATCACCTGCACCAAACATTTTCTCAGAAGTTTCTTTGGCTCTGATGGCCTTATCCTTATTTGACTCATCCATGTGCCTGCTGAAACATGAACAGATAATCAACACTTGTGTTCAGCACTCAAAAACTACACAGCAGGATCCTATCCTATATTGATCAGGTTATGAACAATTTTTGTGAATTAGATTTTCTATGAATTCATTCATTCTTTACTGTGATCAATAGGGTGCACTATTATCAGAAACCATCACATGATCAGAAACCCCTTTCTTTCCCAATTACAACACTTGAAAAATCCAAAATAGCTTTTCTTCTTCTTCTTTCTTTCTTTCCCTCTTTCTACGATTCTAAGTTTGAAAAGAGAAAAATAGGAACTTTGAAGAGAATTTGGAATTACCTGAAATCTGGATGACGGTGTTGGCGAACTGGCGGAAGAAGGAGAAAGAAGGATCATAGAATGGGAGAAGAAAAAGGTGATTTTTTTATTGTTGGGGAAACCCTGCTTTTGCTGACTTGATTCTTTACTTGCGGAGAAAACCGCTGAGTCGGGGAAGTTAGTTTTGCAATTTTTCAAAATCAATTCAAATAGCTACAAGTTACGATTAAATATCTTTTTCAATCTCAATAAAAATAATTTATTTTTTTTACTTAATTTCTTTTTGCTATATTTTATTATTTTTGTGTTAGATTTAATTTTTTTTTTTAGCGCATGAATACATAAATAAATGCCGGGATCGACGTGTGTATCCTAAATTTATTCTTAAATTAATTAACAAAAATTAATACATGACATGCTTATGGTTATTAGTTACCAAATCTATAATTTATTATTACGAGCATCCGAACGTGTTTGGAACAATTTTTCTTTCTCTTTATATATAAGAAGAAAAATTTTATATCTTACGTATTTAATTTTTTATTCCAAGTAAAATTTCTACTTTATTTTATAATAAATAAACTTATATTACCTTTAATTTCTTTTATTGTTATTGTAATATGTTCTTTTTAAATTTTATATAAAATTTAGAATTTAATTTTAATATATTAATATTTTAAAACATTTTATATAATAATCTAATTATACTTTTTTTAATTATTTACGTATTTGAATTTACTCATAAAATTGATTTGATATCAAAATTAAATTCTTAAATTGATTGTTGTCTTAGTCTTTCGTACTAGAAATTTGCATGCATAGCTAGTTGGGGGAAAAAAGGAGGAGAACAAATTTAGTGGTATAACAAACCAAATTGAGGGGATTTGCCTCAACTTCCTAATCGATGGATTAAAGTTTCGCTTTCAGTTTGATGGTATTTATTATTTGGAGGTATTAAAAATATTAAAATTTTAAAAATTGAGACTAAAATTTTAATTTCAATCCTCGTCTAATAAATACAATATTGAGTCTCAATCTTTTGGTCTCACTTCCGATTTCTCCAACCAAACGCTATCTATCTGGTTAGAAATTTATACCTTTTCTTATGCTTTTCATAAGCAAGAATAATTTCCCATTAGCATCTCCAAAACTATCATAATTCATAAGTTACTTTTAAACAACATGTATGAATATGATTTTATAAAAGGCAAGAAGACTTATCAAGGAATTTTGTTTCTCTTCCTCTGTTTCATTCATTTAATTAGCTTGTCCTCTATTATATTCTCTGTTATCCACATGTCAACCAGATATTGGTCCAAATGGGAGGCCTTGGTCCTTCTCATGAAAGAAAAAACATTGGCCTTCTTTTCCTTGCACTTCAAATATGGCAAATAAAATAGCAACTAATGGTTTTTATTCTCTTGTTCTTTTGGATCATAAGCAACTAATGGCTTTTGTTATTTTAAGTGGAGTAAAATTAGCCTTAACATAATTTTATATGGAACACTAATTACTCATTTAGTCATTTTTTTCTCTTTCATTCTTATGTCTTTTCTTTTCTTTTCCTTTCCTTTTCTTTTGTTTCTTCATTTCTTTTAACTTTTGCTGCAAGTAAAAGAATTGCTGGACACACTTTTTTCTGTGTGTTCATGCAACAATCCTCAAAGAACTGAGGTTTGATTTGGAGGATTATTTCTCCAACATTTTTCTACCTTACTCTATTACATCCAAGGAAAAAAGAGTAAAATAATTAGAGGAAAAAACAATGATATGAAATTGTAGAAACTTTCAGCTTTTTTTTTTTTGTTTCCTTTAATAATTCTTGCTTTCTGGGTTTATCACAAACAAGAAAAAGAATCAAGCTTTGGAAAAAAGAAAGCATTGTAGAGCATTAACATAAACACAAGAAAGAAGAAAATGGACTTCTGGCAAGAAATTCATGCAACAAGCTGGGGAAAGGAGTTTGTAGCAGGAGGGCTTGGAGGGATTACTGGATTAGTATCTGGTCATCCATTAGACACAGTTAGAATAAGGCAACAGACCTTAAGCACCGCCGGCGGCGGCGGCGGCTCATCGTCGGCATTCGCCATCCTTAGAAACGCTCTGGCTAGGGAAGGACCTGCTTCTCTCTACCGTGGCATGGGTGCACCTTTGGCCACTGTTGCATTTCAAAATGCCATGGTTTTTCAAACTAATGCAATTCTTTCAAGGGCATTTGACAAGCCTGTTTCTCCTAAAGACCCTCCTTCCTTAAAGGCTGTAGCATTAGGAGGAACTGGCACAGGTGTCCTACAGAGCCTAATGATTTCCCCGGTCGAGATGATCAAGATTCGCCTTCAGCTCGGCCGCAACCAGAAACACCTGACAGAACAACAACCATACAAAGGTCCTATAATGGTTGCCAAGAATGTATGGAGAAAAGAGGGAATTAGAGGGATCTACAGAGGACTAGGCATCACTGTGTTAAGGGATGGACCTTCACATGGTGTGTATTTCTGGACTTATGAATACATGAGGGAACTGCTTCACCCAGGTTGCAAAAAAAGTGGTGAAGAAAACCTGAGTACTATGTTGGTGGCAGGTGGATTAGCTGGTGTAGCAAGCTGGATTGTGTGCTACCCTTTTGATGTTGCAAAGACAAAGTTACAAGCTCAAACATATGATTGTTTGAAATACAATGGCACTGTTGATTGCCTCAGAAAGAGCATTAAGGAAGAAGGGTATGATGTTCTATGGCGTGGGTTGGGAACCACTGTTGCTAGAGCTTTTGTAGTGCATGCTGTTGTTTTTTCAGCTTATGAGATCACATTGAGGTTATTATTTAATCAAAGTATTCAAATGCAGGAAGTTGATTAGGATTTCATATTCAAACTATTATCACTTATATATATAATTTTTTTTAATTAAGGGGATATGATGAAGATATAAGATTATGTTTCAACTTTCAAATCATTGTGATGTTGTAGGATTCACTGATTCAATAATACTTAAATTAGGAACTCACCAATATTATCTACAAAAGAGTATAAGAATCTTTAGTTTTCTTCAGAGCAAGCACAATATTGATATAACTTTTGATGTATACATTAATATAGAACACAATATTCCTCTCGGGAATATCATCAAACACCTTGCATGCGAACCCTGGTTCACCACAATGTTTTTGGCATTGAAAAAACAAAAGTTTTTAATTTGCGAAAATGAAGAAGATGTTTCATTTCATGAATTTAAATCTGTATATGCAAAATCTTGTATGATAAGTTAAGAACTCCAAACAGAGAATAACAAAAATAGAGTATAATTATTTAAAAAAACTAATAATATTAAATTTGAAAACATTGACTTTCTCGTAGGTTTAAAAATTTGTGATTAATTTTTTTTAGAGTAAATCCTTTTCTCAATTCGAAAACTTCACATTTCTGAATAAATTAAAATCTTATAATAACTCCTAAACAATTAAAAAGTAAGTCAAATTGATCGTACGATGGTTTTTGGAATTTCAATTCATTAAAAAAACGTTAAGTGCAAAATAAAAGAATTTAGGATGTTTATTCTATTTTTACTAGATGAATATTAAAAAATAAATTATATATAAAAAAAACTTGCACAGATAAAATTCTAAAATTCTTATTAAAAAAAAAAACTACTTACTTTATCCTTTCTCTCTCTCACAGACTCTCTCTTGTGTGCAGTTCTGCGTGCTTCGGTGAGTAAACAAATCATCCATCAAACACACCCAACCCAACACGGAAGAACACCAAACTAAAATGGCATAAACAATTCAACACGCAGATCCCAAAGTCCCCCACCTTATCTCACAATCCCAATTCCCTTCTCTCCCTCCTCCACCCCCCAAATCAATGTCTCGAATTCTCTTCACTTCATGGAACAAGCACAGAATCAAGCTCAATCCCAACCCAAAGATCCTTTCTTCTTCTTCACATGCCTACTTCACCCTTTCACCCAATCATCATAAACAACACCACCATCACCGCGTCCCCACCAACACCGCCACTTTCTTGTTCTACCATAGGCTACTCCAGCACCGCCACAAATGGGGCCGCGGAGGCTCTGACGACCCGGTTGCCCGCTCCCGGAGGATCCGTGCCGATCCCAATTGCCCACGCTGCTCCAGGGACATGATTGTAATTGACAACCTCAAGCTCCCAACTCGGCAGGGTGCTCCCCTTCAGGGAGGTCACCAATTCAGTGGTACTGTCAACCTTTGCCCCAATTGCAACTCCGCCTATTACTTCAGCCCTTATGGCGTTGCGCCTCTTCAAGGTACCTTTTTGGAGATTGGGGCTCAGAGGCTCGCTGAAAAAAACGATCTTGATGACGATGATGGTGGTTTTGATTCTACTAAGGTGCCTACCAGAATCAGTGGTTTTGGTGGTAGAGTGTTGAATAGTAATGGTGGTGCTGGTGGTGATGGGGATAATAATGCACCTGGTTCAGGTGATGGCAATGGTGGTAGTGGTGTTGCTGTGCATAGTCCTCCAGGGCCACCTTTTGCTCCTGGTGTTAATGTTATAAGGGCTTCTGGGCCACGAGAAGGTGGTTCGGGTGGCGGCGGTGGCGGGGAGAAGAGTTCATGGGGTGGTTCCAATTTGGGGAGGGACTTGCCAACTCCAAAAGAGATTTGTAAGGGTCTTGACAAGTTTGTAATTGGCCAGGACAGGGCCAAAAAGGTATTTTTATATGTGCCTGATATTATTTATGGTTGGATCATGCCCAAATTTTTTTTATAACTCTGTTGCGTGTTCATGCTTTGTGTAGTGTGTTAGTGATTATTTTGTTTCAAATTATCAGTACTCAAAGTTCATTGGATTCTATGCTAATCATGTTTGTCCATAAATGTATGCATCATGATATGATGAGAAGATGGATTCTATGCAAAATGATATTTGCCTATAAATTTAGTTTCACTCTTTTTGTATGGTTCTTGAGTTGAAGGGGGGAAAAAAAGCTCAGAGCTATCTTATAAGTTACTGTTAATGCATTTTACTAAGTTGTGGCAATTGACTGAATACTCATTAATTGTATATATTTTGTTGGTGTTGAAGGTTCTATCAGTAGCTGTTTATAACCACTACAAAAGAATATACCATGCGTCTCAACAGAAAGGGTAAGTTAAGTTCTTTTGGTGTCCCTTCCATTTTCCTAGTTTTATTCCTTTGTTGAAGAGTAGTTGATATTGCTGAGCTCGATCACTTGCCCCCTCTATTAATCTTTCCATGACTACCCCCTCCAAGGAGATTTTGTGTCATCATATCATTTATATATTGTCATCCTCATACTCTTTTATCATGCTTATTTTCTATGACTGAATTGACTGATTTTGACACTAGGTCAGAGGCAGGGGCAGAATCAGGAAGTCCAGAAGTATTAGATAACGATGATGTCGAGCTGGAAAAGAGTAATGTTCTTCTAATGGGTCCAACAGGGTCAGGTATGAAGTTCGCAGCAACTTACCTTTTTTTACTTCTTGAATTTAAAGCACACATTGATTATCTCCATGTTGTTTGCTCTTCTATATTTCGTATCCAAAATTACTACATGACTTTTTGCTGATCTAACTTCCATAAAATAGGGAAGACATTACTTGCTAAGACGCTAGCACGATTTGTGAACGTTCCATTTGTCATTGCTGATGCAACAACCTTAACGCAGGCAAGTATGTATTCATTGATGAAGTCATTTTAAAATTTGGTAGCTTAAGATTTGAGTGGAAGCAAGTAATGAAATGACAATGTCCTACTCATATTCCTCTTTGAAAAATCTGAATTTTTAAGTTATCAAGTAAAAAGATATTATTTAACTATGAAACATTTTTTTTAAAAAAAGAAAAATCCAATGAACAATCTGGGGGGTCAAACAGTATTAACCTATTTTTTATTTATTAGTTCAATTGCTAGCTCTAGGTTTTGGATTGTCATTTATCTAAACAAAGAAATGTTTTTTGCAGGCTGGATATGTTGGAGAAGATGTGGAATCAATATTATATAAATTACTGGCGGTATGTGAATTATTCTGTAGGTTTATGATATTTTTTATTTTTTGGTTCTTAGTTTTCTAGGAGCGAGCCTTTTAGTAACTTTCCAAAGGATTCTTGCACATGACTACTTCACTTAACAGCTGAAGTTTTTTGAGGAGTTTGTATTCAACAATACTCACTTACCTTTACATAAAGAGCCTAAGGTCCCTATGATATGCTGGTAACAGCTTTTGTTAGTGACGAGGTACAAAATCAGATTAGTGCTATGATCTATGGGATCTTCAAAAGTGATGCAAATATCTGTTACTTGATTCTTGACATCCCATTCTTATGCTTTTTATTTTTTCCATAAAGGCAGCAGACTTCAATGTTCAAGCAGCTCAACAAGGGATTGTCTACATTGATGAAGTCGACAAGATAACTAAGAAGGTTTTTTTGCCAACTTAGTTTTCCAAGTTCATAGTTGCACATCCTTTGATTACTTTTAACTGATATATACATTACAGGCTGAGAGCTTAAATATTAGCCGAGATGTTTCTGGCGAGGGCGTTCAGCAGGCACTATTAAAAATGCTGGAAGGAACAGTGAGTCAACTTGGAAACTATTATCAGACTGCACAATTGATAATTGGTTCATTAACAAGTGAATGTTTTGGAAAAATAAGTGTCCTGAACTTGGATTTATTCCTTATTTTATAGGTAGTAAATGTTCCTGAGAAAGGAGCAAGGAAACATCCACGGGGTGATAACATACAGGTATGTTTCATACTCATGTGTACATTTTGATCTGATTAGAGCATTTTCTAACTCAGTATTATCGTTTTTTCTGTATTGAGTCATGAAATGAATGGAAACACATTAGTGGTTACTGATGGTTGAAGGATACTTATGGAGGAAATGTAGGATAGATATCATAGTTTGTTTCTTTAACTCTTTTTTCTCTTAGCAAGTAATTGTTGATATTTTGTCAATGTGGGTCAGCTTCCATCATCTACTGTAGTATGAGCATAATTCCAGAAAGTTCTTATATTTTTAAATAATCGTGGCATCATTTTTATGATATGCAGATCGACACAAAGAATATTCTTTTTATATGTGGAGGTGCCTTCATTGATCTTGAAAAAACCATTTCAGAGAGGTAAATATTTCTTTCTTCTTGTCTTAAAAGATTCTCTGTTCAGATTCTTTACATATGCTTTGGCTCTTTCATAGTTCTAATCAAATTCAAATAATTTGTAAAATAAACAGACGACATGATTCTTCCATTGGTTTTGGAGCACCAGTCCGTGCCAATATGAGGACTGGTCAAGTAACAAATGCAGCCATAGCATCATCTTTACTTGAGTCGGTGAGAATTTAGTCTAATTACCTGACTCAGAAAACTTTGTTCGTCGTCCTAGAAAACTAGATAAATAGATAAACCCTCATAAAGTTAAATTAACAGATCATGCATATAAACTATTATGTTTCAGTGTACTTCCGGCACTTCGTACCAATTGAGAATCAGAAAATTACATTATAGGATGAAATTATTGCGGCCGATAACCTTCCGAATGAATCTAAAAATTGCATTAGTAATTTCAGGTGGAAAGTTCTGATCTTATCGCATATGGTCTCATACCGGAGTTTATTGGACGATTTCCGATTTTAATTAGCTTGTCAGCTTTAACAGAAGAACAACTTATGCAGGTATTTATTTTGTATATTTCCTTCAACTTTATTGTAGCTTTTCCTGGTTTTGCTATTAGTCTAGCGTTCCAAGCACTAATTCTGCTTGTCTTGTTGCTGTGGTGAGTGATAATCATTGTTTTTGGGATTTAATACTGTGTGGTTTATGACATGTCAAAGCACAGGGACTGAAACTTGCATACAAGTGTCCTACAATAGTATTGGGAATATATATAGTTTCAAACTTTCAATATCTGATTTTACATCATGCAAAATGCTAACATGAAAGTTTGCTAGCCTGCCTAATTTAGGAAAGAGTTACAATTCTAGATTCTGCTCATACATCTAGTCATATGACAGTTGAAATTTTGGTGGTTCTGCAGGTCCTCTCAGAACCGAAAAATGCACTCTCTAAGCAGTACAAGAAATTATTTAGCATGAACAATGTAAGCTGTTTTATCTATTTCTCTCTCTCTTTTCCTCTGTGTGTATCTCTGTGGTGTGAAAAACAAAGCCTATGTTATCACTATTTCCCAAGCAACATTTGCAGATACAAATGAAACTTTAAATTGATTGAAGTGATCAATTGATGTGTTTTCTGTTCTATACTACTGGCTTGTCTAATAATGACTCAGACTTAATATTTTATTTTCTTTCAAATTCTTGTAGAGTTAATCTTCCCCTCATCCTTTTCAAGACACTTGTAGTCATCTAAAGTAATTGCTTGTTTCCTTTATATCTTCAAGTTTTTTCTTCCTTTAATATGTTGATGTTGACTTTGCTTTTTGAATTCATCGTCTTCCTGATACTTTTTCTACTCTACATTGAACATGACTTATAATTCCTCTGCCGACAAATGGTGGGTGGCTTAGTTTTTTTGATCTTGTCAGCGTTTGGTGTTGGTATTTTCTTGGTCAGAACTTCTTGTTAAGAATGTTCAAATTGTTCTGTGCTATAATACATAGAATATTTTATACTTATATATATAACCGTACTCTTCAGGTAAAACTTCACTTCACGGAGAAAGCTCTGAGATTGATTGCCAAGAAAGCAATGGCAAAAAATACCGGCGCCAGGGGTTTAAGAGCCCTACTCGAAAGCATTTTAACCGAAGCCATGTATGAGGTATGAAAATGTCTAACATATATCATTAAATATATGTGGCCATCTCTGAACATCTGAGAGAGGTTATCAGTCTGTTTTTCTACTGATACATTGGATGGTTGTTTCCACCAGATTCCAGATGTGAAGACAGGAAGCGAACGGATTGATGCAGTTGTTGTCGATGAGGAATCAGTAGGATCAGTAAATGCCCTCGGTTGCGGAGGAAAACTCCTCCGTGGAGAAGGTGCTTTGGAGCGGTACCTAGCTAAGATGGAGGATTCAAAGGTATGATATTAATATATAGCTAATGATTTTGGGCAGTTCGGTGTTGTTTGATCCATGTAACCGACCCTAACTAGTAGCATAGGCTGCTTTAGCTGTGAATTCATCATCCCAAAGGAGTTGTTTATGTTCATTTGCAGCATTATAAGAATGTGGTAGGTTGTTCTTACAGAGTTTGCTACATGAATTTTAGGTTAAGGGTGATGTAGCTGAATCTGAGTTGCAAGATGGGGAACAGGAGATGACATCAAGAGCAATGAGCATGTAATATTTATGTTTATACCATAATAATCAAGATGTATAATGTCATTGTTATTGTTTGTAAAAATTATAGTCATAATTTGCTGTAATTATCCCCTGTATAACAGCATAGCTACATTGGATAGGGAGGAAATTGAAAGAAGAAATGAAAGATGTAGCATTGCTAATTTAGACAGCACTTAATACAAAAGTTTAAGGGTTTTATTTTTCATTTTATATAACACCTGTCATACTACAATTTTAATTGGTATCTTAAGTACCTAATATGGGTAATGAACCCTTTACAATAGAGTTTAGTGATGTCTTGCGAGCCGAGCTAGAGGGATCTAACTACAAATTTGGTGAACCTACAAGGACTAAAAAAGTAACTTAACTTTCTGTTATAATTTTTGCTAAGAATGAATTTATTTATTTAAAAACACACTAAAAAGTGATATGAAAGACAAAATATTTCAATGAGTTATTTAAGATTAAGACTAAAGATAAACTTGATTACACTCTTATGCCTTATGATTAATTTAATCAGTATACATAATCATTTGTCTCGCTGTACTATGTTATTGAAAGGAAAGATCAAATGAGAATTTGAATGGTGAGATCATTGAGCAAAACAAACTTGTTGAAAGCCTTATCTATTTGGCTTTATTGCTGGACATAAATTTCTCAGCTTCTAAGCGAGTTGGAAGTGCTGGAATTGCTCCCTTCTGTGTTGTACACATTGCTCCACAAGCATTGGAAAATGACAAAGCCTCTCTCAAATTTTTCTCATTCTGTGTCGACAAGCCGAAAAAAGTTAGTTAAACGTTAAATACGCTCCAGAAACATGATGCAAGTATTTATGGCTTGCACGCGAGAATGAGAGCGAGATGAGAGAGATTACGTCGAATATCAAAGTGTCCCGGGCCACAGATGCAAGAAAAGAACCAACAAAAGAATCACCAGCACCAGTTGTATCAACTGGCTTAACTGAGAATCCTGTTACCCTTCCTTTGAATTTCTGCACTCAAACAATATAATATATGTCCAAACATGTGTAGTATTAATTCATTTTTTTCTAATTAATTCAGATTGCTTTTTTAGAACAAGGATTCATAGTACCTTGGTGTAATATCTGCAACCCTTTTCTCCATCAGTGATAAGAAGCAACTTCAACTTGTCATGCCAGAGAGACATAACAACTTCTTCCTTCTCAGCATCTCCTTTTGTAAGAAAGTTAACTTCATCATCACTCACCTATTTAGACCACCATCAATTAATTACATCATAAAGCCAAATTATGTAAATGTTTGGATTAAATTAAAAAAAGAAAAAAAAAAGATTTGTACCTTGATGAAATCAGCTTCAAACCAAATGCTCTTGATCCCAGACCTAGCAGCATCAGGAGAAGGCCACAAAGGGAGCCTGACATTTGGATCATAAGAAAGCAAAGCACCAGCTTCTCTAGCAGCTTTCATGGCTGCCAAGTGTGCTGATCTGCAAGGCTCTGATATGAGGCTAATGGATCCATAATGGAATATCTTTGCCTTCTTGATCAAACCCATGTTCAATTCAGACTCCTTCAGCAGCATATCAGCACTGGGATTCCTGTAGAACATGAATTCCCTCTCTCCATCTTTCCTCAGTGTCACAAATGCCAATGCCGTTCTTGCTTCCCTATCAAAACACACACCATCTGTGTTCACCCCATTTTGCCTCAATATATCAACTAGCATCCTTCCAAACTCATCATCTCCCACCTGCCACATTATTGCACTTTTAGCCATACTTACATGAATTCACCGATTAGGTATAATCAATGATCCTTAAAACAAGTTAAGGAGAGATTAATTTAAGTACCTTGCCAATGAAGGCAGCATTACCACCAAGCTTGGAAATGGCACAAGCAACATTGGCAGGGGCGCCTCCGGGGGCTTTGATGAAGGCACGAGACTCGGCCAAGGAGACTCCGGCCGTGTCCGGAACGAAATCGATGAGCATCTCGCCGAATGATATCACTAATGGATCCTTTGAGCCTGACATCTTCCTTGTAGTGCTGTTGTTCTTAAAATGAAACCTCAAAAGAATTGCAACCTATGGAGGAGTTATAACTTTCTCTTGATGCTATGCTGCTTTATGTACATTCATTCACTAAGCATTGTTATTTGTCAGAAGAAACTTTGGAAAATCTCCAAAATGTTTATATTCATATAGTATATGCTTCTGCCATAATTAAATGAATATAGGATCTGAATTCCTAAATGTTGATACTTACTGAATTATTATTATTATTATTAAAATTATAATTATTATTTTATTATTTATCTTCTAATAATTATTAGGATGACAATGTGAGTATGTTTAGCCATAATTCTAGGAGGTCTGAGATAACATAAGAGAAGAAAGGGTTGATCCGAGAATAATTGCTTTTGAAAGGGGACAAGAGAAATCACCACACAAACTCACTCAAAATTTTATTTATAGGTTGACACTCAACCCGTTGGTGTAGGAAAAAGCTATTTTTGAAGTCACAAAACACTAACATTGTGTCTCCTCCTCTTCCTATTTTGTTTATTCAAATTTTGTCTGCCACTCATATTATTAACACAAAGCCCTATTCTTCCCTTCCTTCTTACTTTCATAAAAATAAAAAGAGTTGAAGCTAGTTCTCCCAAACCTCACCCCTTGCAGCCCCCCACTTTCCTCTTCTTGCTTTTCAACAAAGATACGTTTTCTATCTTTTTTTTTCTTCACTTTTTTGATAGATTCTTCAAAGACCATGTTATTCATATTTGAGTTATTTGTGCTTTTTGACAAGTTTAATAATGCATGAATAGAAAAAGAAAAGGTTACTTTTATCGTATCTCAATGACTTCATCTTTATATCTCCGGCGTGAATGAAGTATCTCAATGACTTCATCTTTATATCTCCGGCGTGAATGAAGTAATTTTAATCTGTATCTCAACCACCCTTCAAAATTTTGAGTATTTGGTCATAAAATCATAAAGAAAATGGCGCGAGAGGTACAAAGGGAAAAGCCAATGAGGTATAGCCCAAATGACATTTGTCTCCCTCTCCTAATAGAGATCTCAAATTCAAGTCTCTCCCCTAACATATCTTTGATTTAAAAAAAAAAAAAAGGTACAAAGGGAAAAGAAAGAGGGAAAAATGAGTAAACAAACTCAGCCACAAAACCTAATAAGTAACAACCACTTCAAAATCTTGTTATGTCTAAACTTTACAGAAAGTTGCCATCTTTATTCATCACATACCCAATACAAGGTTTATTCACTTCTTTCTTCAAGGAGCCTCTAGTTGAGCTAGGGGATGGGATAAGAGATAAGAGATAAGCATGCTGAGAACTAACTAACCCTAACTCAACACTAACAACTCCAAATACAAGGATGATAGGAGAATGATAGCAGATTCACTCAAATTTGTAGTGCTTGTCTACACCAACAGAAACATCCCAAGTGCAACTCATCCCTTTTGGAAACACAACTAAGTCACCGGCGCCAATCTCGACTGACTCATTTGCCCCACTTGGTGTAACCTTCACCTTCCCTTCCAAAAGATAGCAAGTCTCTTTGGCTTCATATGTCCATGGGAATTTGCTTGGAGGGCAACCCCATCTGTTTGTTTATCATCAAAATGTGAGACACAGCCACACAGATGAATTTGTAACAAGGGCTAAAATTCAATTCAAAATATTCATAGTGAAAATTTGAGAACGAGAAAGATAATAAAAAAAAAGAAAGCTACTTGCCAACAATATATTGAAGTCTGAAGATGTGCTTGGTATGGTGAAAAAAAAAAACAGGGAAAGGTTTTAGCTGAGAAAATTTGAGACCAAGAGGCAAATAAATTCAGGTAAACATGGCAAGACTGAAATAAAATTGTAACCATCAATTCCATCATTGCATCAAACTTAACCATCATAAAATTCAATGACTGTTGTGTGCCTTAGTTGAATTAAAGACACAAGGGCATGCTCCACGGAACCTAATAACCACGAAACATTGACGCAGCCACATGGTCCATGGATCCTAAACTCTAGCTTGGTCCCTTAAATATAGAACCTCAAAAAATTGTCTTTCCATAAGAGTTTAGTTCACAGTCATGGTACACAACAAATTGACTGAAACTAACTCAACTTTAGAGCATAAGATAAATTCATAGCAAGGAGGACCATAGATACCAAAGCACATAACAAGATCCATTCACCAAACAAGGAGTCCATAACAACAGTAACAAAACCTTCTCTCGCTAACCAAAACCAATTACATGGAAAAAGAACTGATTCAAATGAACATAAAACTGAAGATATAGATAAAGAAATGATGAAGCTTACTTAGGCCATTGCTTGATACCAAGTTCAGTGAGCCTAGACTCAGGAGGGTTCCTCTCAACCTTGATGCCAAGTTTCTCTGTGACAGTAGCCATGCTTTCAGTCTCTGCTCTTACCCTACCTACTCTCCCCCTACTTGTTGATGGAAAATGAACCCAGTTAGCACCAGTGTGTTTGGTTTGTGAGAAAAGTAGAGAGTTATTAGGTGATAAAGTTGTCCCAAATGATAATGATGATGAGGATGCCATTGCAAAAATAAAGAAAGTTAAAGAGTCTTGTTAGGAATGGTTTTAGACTCAGTTTCTTGATTCTTAGTCAAAAGTAATAGGTGGTGTTGTGGCAGTTATAAATTTGTTGTTTTGTTTTGGTTCACTCATTTCTCATCTTCTGCAGTTTGCTACACAATCACAAAACCACAAACAAATTATTCAAGTACAAGTGTTTCGGCTAAGAAAATTTGTGAAAATTCGAAATACATATATGCCAAATATATACATGAAAAATTAATAATATTAAATTAAACTCACTCTATATAAAGTAAATGATAGGTAAAATTAATATAAAAGAAGCCAAAATCAGCATTAAATTGCAAGAACCCTAACTGAAACAACTGATATATTATTATGGAAAATACTTTATAACTTCTTTTTGCTAAAATTTCGTGATAAAACTACAATGTTTTATGTTTCTCGTTACCAAAAGGTAAAATTTTTTTATTACCCATTTAAAATAGAAAGTGAAAACAATTCAGCAAGCAAAAAAGGGAAGTTATTGAATAGCTACCAATTCAGATCAAATAGTGAACAAGAGTGCAGTAAAATAAAAAAAAACAAAAACTTTGGAGAAAAAGAAGAGAATAGAATAGAGTAACTCACAGTGAGAGATATAGCTGAGGATTTAGGGTTCACAAAAAAATGAATTGTGGTTGGTGGGCGGAGAAAGAAGCCGCCTTAGACAGTGAGCGTGGTGGCGCTGCCTCAGCTCTTTTGGGACACAACCTTTTTAATTAACCTTCAATTATTTTATTTTATTTTACTTTGTTGAGGTAATTAACTGATTAAACTCCCTTTCATAAAAGATTTTGGTAAATAACCTGAAAATGGATATAAACTAATTTCATATTTCTCTAAAAAAAATTATACAAAATTAACAATAAGCATTTTAATATTTAGGAATAGAGTTTAGAATTTAGAACTTAAAACTAATGATTTATTAAGTAGGAGTTTAAAATTTAAAATAAATAAAATTATTTTAAAAAAAGTTAGTTAATATTAACTAAAAAAGTTAATTACCTAATATTATTCTATTAAAAAAATTTTACTAAAATAATTTTTATTAATATTTGATAAACTGTTTAACAAACAAATTATTTTACTATCTACATTTTTCATTGATTTTTTTTTTATAGTCATTAGTACTTTTTAATATGGAGAAAGAGATTTTTTATTAATTGATTGAAGACCTATACATAAATTTGTTTTAAAAAATTAATAAAAATAAACTGATACATTTTCCTAAATAAATATTTACTTATTCACGAAAGTAAATTTTTTATTTTTAGTTTAGCTTTTTACTTGCATGCACATTTTCATATACCCAACCCAAATTACTATCCAAAATTACTTTTCTATTTCTTTTTCTAAAATGTAATACATTTGCTTTATAGATGCACACAATCACAAAGAAGATAATCACACTTGTACTTGTCTACACACCATGAGTATAACACTTACAAACTTAGGCATCAAAATCATGGAATTCAATTCATACACTCATTGCTTTGGCATTAGGACTATTAAAGTACAAAGGAGGAATCCCTTGTTCATTGGTGAAAACATTGTTTGGATCAATCAATGTCTTGGCCTTCACCAACCTATCATAGTTACCCAAAAAGTACTTCTCACCCCAAACCCTAGCATGATCCACAGCATCCTTCACATTCCTAAACCTAATCATGTTCATAACTCCAAGATCAAAGTCCATGTAATTAACATATGCAGCCCTTGGACCCCATGAAACAAATGGTACCATAGAATCATACAACCCTCTCATCCAATCAATATAATCATTGCTCTTATCATTGTCCTCCTCTTTCCAATATACCAAGTACTGAACTGAGAAAAGGTTTCCTTTTCTATGTGGGTAAGCAATTGAATCACTGCTTATGCTATGCATTTTTCCACCAGAAGGGTCAAGAATTAC
The DNA here is from genome assembly GCA_036250425.1 of Stylosanthes scabra. Taxonomy (NCBI): domain Eukaryota; kingdom Viridiplantae; phylum Streptophyta; class Magnoliopsida; order Fabales; family Fabaceae; genus Stylosanthes; species Stylosanthes scabra. The sequence continues at coordinate 180,868 of JASCZI010090654.1, read as the reverse complement.
TTGCCCTTTAGGCTCCCTTTCTAGAATCTCTAGCAAAATTTCAATTCCCTCAAGAGGAATATGATCCTTCACAAAATCTGATTTGGCCTTGAAGTATTCTTTGTCTTCAAGGTACCTATTCTTCAAATCAGCAACTGAGGCTCCATCACTTAGGCCAGAGAAAAAAACAACTGATTCAATCCAACTAATTTCTACACATTCTTGTTCCGAAATTCGCAATTCAGGAAAATCATGGTTTATCATGGAGATGGCAGTTTCTTTAGGACCAAGAAAAAGTCCTTTAAATGTAGCTGATATGCCTATAGATTTGGCTTCAGGTAAATTAGCACCAAGAAAGCATGACAAGTAGAAATCATCATCCAAATTTGGTGCTACATTTTGCCATTTATGAACAAGATTTGCAACATGATTTCTTGTCCCATTTCTTGATACGGCGAAAGCGGTTACAATTTGTGGAACTTTCAATAGCTTGATCTTCCAAGCATAGACAATTCCCCAAATTCCACCACCTCCTCCTCTAATAGCCCAAAACACATCCTCCCCCATCGACTCGCGGCTCAGCAATCGCCCGTTGGCATCAACGAGAAGCGCATCGATCACATTATCGGCCGCGAGGCCATGTTTTCTAGAGAGCAAGCCAAATCCTCCACCACCAATGTGTCCTCCAACTCCTACAGTTGGACATGACCCTGCTGAGAAGCCATGTTTATCGCTGGCTCGCGAGATAGCATAGTAAGTCTCCCCCAATGTTGCACCACCTTCAACCATTGCTGTCTCTGCCTCCATATCCACCCAAACATGGTTCAAATTCATCATGTCAATGATGGCAAAGAGTGATCCATCATCAGAGACTGAGGAAGTACCTTCATAGCTATGTCCACCACACCTCACTCTGATTCCAAAGGAGAATTCTCTGCAGCATGCTACACTTCTCTGTAGCTGCTCCAAACTCTCTGGAAGTACTATTGCTACCGGCTTAGGAACCGCAGCCCCCGCGAAGCGGAGATTCTGAATGGAAAAATTCAGAATCTTGAAGTAGTTATAAGCTGATGACTTATTATAATCTTTGTAATAAGGGAAAGTGGTGAAGTTGTTGATGCTGTGATTGGCCAAACAAGAAGTGAAGTCACTTAGAAATGAAGTAGTAGAAGATAAAGTACAAAGAGACAAATCAAAACATAGGAAAAGGAAACATAGGAGGCACAAGATCTTGTTGAAGTTGAACATGGTTTAAGGTTGTAATTGGTGAAGGACAAGTTTAAGGTAAGGTTTAAGGACATTAATTGGAGAATGGATTTAATGGTTTAATAGAAAGAACAAAGTGGATTATTGAAGAAATTGTGGCCGGCCATAGTTTAATTTTGAATGTTGGGAAGTTTGTTAGTGAAATTAAAACTCTTTAATTACGATGGAATCAATAATCTGCCATGGAAATGAGACAAACTAATACTCTCTACATGACTCCATTTCTTTTATGAATAATGCTTTCTAAGAAATAATGTCTTGTGAGTTGTGACTAAGCAAGCAAGTTAAATAAACATTGCATTTGAGGTCAGAGGACAGTGATTATGTCTTATGTCTTAGGAACTTATCAAGTTATTAGCAAATTAAGTGTAGTATTAGCGATATAATCATTTACGTTCTCTTTTCCCGTAAGCTTAAGTTTTTGGAAGAAGTAGTTTCTTGACATGATATTAGAGCTTATGATTTAATAAAATCTTGAGCTCTATTTTTGTTGAACTCCAAAAACAAATAATTTAGCATAAAATAAATAAAAGAAATATAATTATTTATGTTGTCTCCTCATATCAGTTTAAGCTTTTAAAACAAATGATTCCATGACAGTTTTCTTGAGAAAGAATCGTTGATTTATGATCATAATATATATAATATATAATAAAAAAAAATCAGTCACAGGTCGCAGATGTATTATAACTAATTTAGTGACTAATTCTTTTTATGTAAAAATAATATTCTTTTATTATTCTGTTATCGTTTATATAGCACACATAAGATATTAAACTTTTCTGGCTAATTAACCTTTTTACAAATATAATATAAAAGAAATAACAAGACAATAATTGGAACGTTTCATAACAAAATCAAAGTTACGTATTTGAATGAGAGAGATGCTGCAAATATATAAGGGTGTATGTGACTAAAAGACAATTAAGTTTGCCGGCTCACAAGTAAATAACAACACAGAATTGTTATGGCCTGCAGTCTTTGCTTTTATCCAGTTGATCTTAAATACTATTTTCTTATCTAGAAAAAACCAACGCTTACATCTATACTATCACTCAAACTTCTTTTTTTTTGCCTTAATAAAAAAAATTATATGCATAATTTGCCTTAATTGTACCCACCATAAATGGTATATGTTTAAGAAATAAGAACACCACAATCTTTAATAAGATGCAAATAGAAAAGTGCTACGTATATAAGAACACCATAAATGTTATGGATTGAGTGTGCTAAGATGATATATAGTACTATACAAATTAGAGTGTACAATTGTTTTTCAAGAAGTGCTATAAAGTTAATATATATATTTTATTTTTTATAGTATTTAGTTAATAAATATATTTTTATAAGTTCATGTAAAAAAAAACACAAATACAACAATAAAACATTAACTAAAATTACTTATCAATATAAATAAGTTATTAATTTTTTAACTTTTCTTTAACACACATAATTCTCTCAAATTATTTTTTCTATATATAAAAAAAAGCTCGAATTGAAAATTTTAAAAGCCACAAAATTGTGTAGAATTATATACTGATAGTATCTCACACTATCGGTATTGGTATATACCAAATAATCAGAACATTTCTAGAATAAACACCAGCCCAATCCATTTATCCATACCATAAGAGTGATTAGACCCTATAATTAACCCCGCCGCCCAAAAGAAATAAATAAAAATAAAAATAAGAAAGGCGAATATGAAGTTGCATATCTTTTTCAAACTGATTAAGATTGAACTAATTAATAAAACATAGATGAAGGACATAATATAGGGGCTAGAGAATAGACAGAGTCACAGAGTAGAGAACAAATAAGTCCACAAGGGAAGGATTTTAATGGGTAGTGCTAATTGCTAAGCCAAGGGGCAAAACACTCATTAATACTGCCACTAAGAACTAGACAAAGTTATTACGCAACAGAAGACAAGATATTAAGGTGATCAATTACATTTTTTTAATTAAATATTGAACTATTAGAATAATTAAATAAATAATAATCAAATTTTTCATAATAAAATAACAAAAAAATTATATAAAACACAACATAATTGTACTAGCAATTTACTATCAACAATAGACAACATATATATAAGGATCTAATCGAATCATATTTCCTAATTATGAAAAAGATGATACAGTTTTACAATACCAGAATACGACAAAGGCATTGCTTAAATAACTTTACATAAAAAAATAAATAAAAGTCTGCATTTATTTGAAGTCCATAAGATAACAACCCCTTGGTGAAATACCTGCAGATCCAATGCAAGCATGCACAACAAGCACCTGAAAAATTTTATAAACACAAGAGGTTTCGAGATTAGTAAGGATTGTTTTCGAGTTTGAATGATATTAGCTAACAACATGTAACAGATTATCTAACTCATGTGTTCATACATAGCTCATCTATCAATGGCAAGTTAACAGGTCCCATGTCTTGCAACAATGACACCAATTATACAATTTGATTTGGTTAATTTATAAGAGTAGATGACTAGGTTTATGTCAACAACCATTTTTTTTAAAAAAAAAACATAATGTTAAGAGATTAATAATAATATTTAGTAATTCATTGTCAATTTCTATTAATTTAAATAATATAAATACTTGTATGATTTGAAACAGAAAAAAAAAAAAGAAAGAAATGCTATTTGCAGGTTTATGTAGTAGCACGTGCATGGATATATATAGTTGTATACAAAATAGATGTAATCAAATGTTTGTATAAAATGTTTTCTGTGGTGAATATAACAAAAATTAAATTATATATTCTATATAATAAAAATAAACAATATACTTACTAGTTATCTCTGTAGAAATTTCTGAGATGCCAACTGATGGAATTCATCTTCAACATCATCATCTCATGCAGTTGGCCAAGAAATCTAAAGTAAGCATGTCTGCATTTTCTGTTGAATAAAATAGTGCCCAATACTCCCCAAAATCCTGTAGCAAATCCAATTCCTAAACCCATATAAAACCACGATTTATCATCGTCGTCGTCGTCATCACCACCTCCGACCTGAGTTGCACTATTGTGTGGTTCTTCATCTTGTGGACCACAAGGCTTTGAGAGTGGAGGTCCACAAAGTTCAGGATTTCCCATATAGCTAAGATTTGTAAAGCCTTGAAGTTGGGTTCCTGATGGGATTTTTCCCATGAAATTGTTGAAGGAGAGGTTCAAGGCTCCAAGAAAAGTCAAACTGGACAAGGATTGAGGAATCTGCCCTGAAAGTTGGTTGCTTGAAATGTCCAAAGATTCCAACTGTTTCAAGTTTCCAATCTCTTGTGATAACATTCCAGTTAATTGGTTGTGAGAGAGATTCAAAGATTGTAATCTAGCAAGAGAAAATAGCTCTGATGGCATCATTCCTGATAGACTGTTATTTGAAAGGTCTATAACATACATGGAATTTACATATGAAAATTCTGTTCCTTTTGTGTACAATGTTAGACCAAATCGAAACATCTGTATTGTCTTCCATATAGGAATGGTAATGAAGAACTCATCAATTGAAGCATATTTAGAAATCATGCTTGTCATGTTGTGCAAGCAATCTGGTATTGGTCCCAACAATCTATTCTTTGCAAAATCCAGAATCTTGAGCCAATGAAGTTGACATATTTCAGTGGGGATGCTGCCACTAAATTGGTTGGATCTCAAGATGAGAACTTTTACACTTTGCCCTATCCACTTTGGCAAAGTTCCAGAGAACTTGTTTCCACTTAGATTAAGAATCCACAAGTTTTTGCAATTTAGCAGTGAGATAGGTACTTCTCCAAATAACTTATTGTTAACAAGGTTTAATACAATCAAATTAGACAAAGTGCCAATTGAGGGTGGAATTTTTCCTGTGAGGTTGTTGCCCTCCAAGCCAACATAAAGCAATGACTTCCAATTCATCCAACAATCTGGAATCTCACCAGATAACATATTACTACCAATGTCCAAGAGTTTTAAATTGCTTTCTCCATTCATGTTTTGACATAAGAGAGGAGAAAGAGGCCCAGACAAAGAGTCGTAATATAAAGTTAGGAAAGTGACATTGGGTGATAATTGAGGCACACCACCTCTCAAATTATCTGCTTCTAGCCACACAACTTTGGAGTTTAGCAACACATTTGACATGTCTGCATTAATTGAGACGTTTCCCAAAGAGAGAAACTCAAGTTGAGCAGCAAACTTCCAAAACTTGTCAAGAGGTTCAAATGAAGCCATTGAGTTTCCTATTGTTAGAACTTTGAGAGAGGTTTGTGTATATAGCCATGTAGGAAGGCCCAAGAATCGAAATTGAAGAACTTCAAGTTGAAAAGGAGGGTTCCATTTAGGATCAAAGTCATATGTCAAGGTTGGTGAGCTGAAAGATAATTCCTTTAAATTTGAAAGAGAATGGAAATTTCTTTCAGAGATATTTCCGGTCAAAAGATTATCAAGAATGTTAAGGCCCTCCAGATTGAAAAGGTTTCCTAGACTTTCAGGAAGATCTCCATCCAAATTATTTGAATTAAGATCCAATGAAGTCAAGGATGATAGATTTCCCAAATTTGTGGGAATTGAGCCAGAAAATGAATTATGATAAAGATTTAGATATTTCAACTGTTGAATTTGTCCCAACCAATCTGAAAGGGGTCCATCAAGGTTATTTATAGACAAATCCAAGAAACTAAGACTTTGAAGATTTAACAATGTTTTAGGAAGCTGTCCATGTAAAAAGTTTAGGCTAAGATCAATATGAGAGATATCAGAACTAAGATTGAATACCCAAATAGGAAACTGAGTGGACACAAAATCATTGTCAGAAAAATCTAAAACTTTGAGGGAAGTGATATTAGCATATTGAAGAGATGGATATATGTTACCAAGTTGGCAACCTGACAAGTATAGCTCTGAAAGTGAAGGAAGCAAGGTCATTAGCCTAAGCCAATGATTAGTTTCCTTGTGAAGATCAATTCCACTAAGGTCAAGATATTGCAAGGAGGAGAAATTGGAAATCCAATTGAGATTATCAACAAGAAGATCATAATTATATGATAAATCAAGATAATTGAGCATGGAGAAGTTTCCACACTCCTTACTATTATCACATATATGACTATGCATAGAATAATAATTATACTGGGGGATCTTGAAATCATTGTTGCTTAAATTCAAGTAGTTTAAGAATTCAATATCCAACAAAGTAGATAGGTGGATTTCACCTGTTAGGCAGTGAGATTTGTCATCTATGTAACTAAATGTAGAGGGAACTGTGTGACAAGGGAGATTGAGCTCTATGACTCTGCCTGTGATATTGTTACATTGAACTCCTTTCCATTGACAACAATCTTGTTTGGCTAACCATGAAGAGAGTGAACCTGAAGGATCTATAATTCCTTGTTTGAAGTCTAGAAGTGTGGTCATGTCCTTGTGGTTGCAAAGAACCTTGGAATTGGACATGTTTGGGTTAAACATAATTGTCCAAATTAATAACCAAAGGAAAATGGTTTCAATATGGCAAGGAGAAGGACCCATACTGGTGATTGCTCTTTACACAAGATGATTTGGTTGGTGTAGGAAGGTACTATTAACCACTATAAGAATTTATAGTAAGGTTAGATCAGAGCAACTTGTTCCATATTATTATTACATCTTATTTGGAATTAGAGTAACAAGCAATACAGAATTTTAATTTATCCTCTTATTTGGAAGTCATACGTTGACAAGGAAAAGTAATGAAACATCAAGATATAGTTTAAATGTTTAATAATCAATCTTGAATAAGCAAGAGTGGAACCAGTAACTCGGGTCACCTTCAGCGGTGACAGAATTGTTAGAAAAAGGATCAATAATGTAAAACAAAATTAATCTCAAACAATAAAAAATATTAGTACAAGAACAGAAAAATTAAATTACTAAAGTAGACACTTTCAATTGAGTTATTCAACGGGTGTTCATTTTCTTAACATTTTAAATACATTATCGGATTGATTTATTCAAAATAATTCGAAATGAAATACTAAAGAAAATCTATATGAAGAAGGTGATAATTGACTTAAAATAGCCAATCCAGGCCACCATTGAGCTAGTTGACATCCCATAGGAGGGAAAGGGAAGGAAGGGTGTGGCTTGTGGCGGAGGTGGGGGAGGGAGAGGGAGAGGGAGAGGCGTGCGAGGAAGGAGAAGGAGAGGAGGAGAACGGCAGTGATTCTGGCAATGGTGATGGTGGGGTTATTTTAGGAGAAAATGGCTAAATATTTTGATGATATGTAATGCAAAACAATAAAAGTATATAAATACAAAGATGAAAATAAAAGTAAAACTTTTTCTAATAATAAATTCGATTTTTAAAGATTTATATCACTTACCGCATTAATCTTCTAAAGATGTTGGTTACCAAATTTGTCCTTCAATATTTGTGAAGGTCACTAGAATAATCCCTCAAAATTAAAATTGACATTTATCATATGCTTTAGACTTTTCTATCACAACCTTGCATTTTTCATCTCTTTTTCTTACCTGCAAAAGGGAAGGGAAATGAAAAGATGATTTTACCATGGTTCTGAATTAAAGAAGCAATTCATGGTCAGAAATATCTAATGAGAAACAAGGGAAAAAACAGATATTAAAAATGAGTAAAAACAAACACACAAAGCTAAAGAATTACCTCAACTTGAGGAATTTTTCCTCTGAGCAACATATCAACACTTTTGTCTGTCTGCAAATGGAAAACTTGAACAAGTTAAACTCAATTCCCTAATGAACATGCCAGAACTTGAACAAGCAACACATCAAATTATCAACACTTTTGTATGTCTTCAACGTGTTTTCTAGGGAAAATAACTTATCAAGTTGCTACTAAGAAGCAAAGGAAACAAGCCACTTCTCAAACAATTGATTGGGATTTTTCACAGTGAAAGGTGCACTATGATCGCAACTCAATCCATTTTATTTTCCAACACTTTTACATTTTTATTCTAGCACTCAAAATGGGATTTCTGTCCTTGTCTATGCAAGAAATGCTAATAACTTGGATTGCTATGAATTTACTATATTAATAGACATCTTATATGTACCACGTAAAACAATTAAAGATTGTGCTGAAGACAGGAGCTTAACACCTAGATGACAATCAATCTTGAAACAAACACGGAGTTCCACTATTAAAAGGGTATTTAATTAATTAACGTCCAAGAATTTTCATATTTTCTTTGTATTATGCTAGATCAGATTGCACTTTGCAGAGTCACAATCAGAATTTATCTGTCTCAGAGACAGGAGTTTCTCATGATTAACAGTAAAAGAAATGCTGAATCAGTTTACCTGATGCGTAAGCCAGTAGTGTCTGTCTCTCATCTCAATCAGGAAATCAAATGTTGGAGGAGCTTTCCTTTCAAGAATTGTCTTCTGACAATTTCTTGCTCTGGCTTCTGCATCTCCCAGAGTAACGGATCCTATACCACCAATCTGGTAAAACAAGAGCAAGTGAACGTTATGTTACAGTCTGTTGGGTTGCATATGAAATAGTGGTATAGATTTAGGGTAATTTTGAGCTTCTAATGAAATTTCAGCAGAATAAAAATGGATCTCTTTGCATATGTAACAAATAAACACCTCTAGAAAGTGTTCATTTGAAGAACAACACATAAAAGCAAAGAAGAAAAAGCATGCTCAGAAGAGGCAGTTATGTCGTCCTATGGAATCTAATAGCCACAATTAACCCTATCATAAATAATGTCATCTCACACACAACAATCTAATGAATTGCATTTTTCCAACACTTAAAACTTTCAGGTCATCACAACAATACTTGCAGCAAATCTCAAAATAGAATCATGAATGAAATAACCAAACTAAATCAGAACAAGTTAGTGAGTTGCCCTGAAATTTTATTTGAAACCCTTTTGACAGCTCCAGCTTACATCCAAGAATTTACAGAAAGTTCACAATGAATGTCACATAATGAAGCTAGAGTACCCAACTTTTGAAAGAGAGCAACAACTAAATTTTACATGTTATTGCCAAAATAATATTATAATATAAGGATCAAAATTAACCAGATCCGAGAGTATTGGATTCTTCATGATATTCTCAAGCTGCTGTCCATGGGCAGTCCCAATAAGCATGATCCCTCTCTCAGCAATTGATCGGCAAGCATGAGCCTCAGCTTCTGTGCCAATCTCATCAACTATAATCACCTGAGGCATGTGATTTTCTACTGCCTCAAGCATCACTCTATGTTGCATTGATGGCTCAGGTACTTGCATCCTTCGTGCACTCCCTATTGCAGCGTGTGGAATATTGCCATCACCTCCTATTTCATTGCTGGTATCAACAATTACCTATGACATTTGCAATAATTCATTCTATCACCAACTGATCTACAATTTTTTTTTTTAAAAAAAAGGTACTTTGAGGAAGAAAGAGTGCCATAAGATGCAGAAAGTCAATGTACCACTCTCTTGTGAAATTCATCTGACAGTACACGAGCAATCTCTCGCATAACAGTAGTCTTACCAACCCCAGGCCTGAGAATAAAAATGAAAAGGAATCGGTTGTCAAAATTTACAAAGAAATTGAGATAGGTACTTTACTAAACTGTTTGATGAGCAAGTTATCAAACCATGATAGTTGACTTTTACCACTAATAGATGATTTTACAATGAAAATTTTGAAATCCCCTGAGTAAAGGGATTCTATCATATTTTCCAATAAACAATGACAAACAAAGAATCCAATCCACCAAGTATTTCACATTCAATACCAAATAGCAACAGGACGAAGCACAACCATGAAATTGTTCAAGTATAATATCTAATGCGAACATCAGAAAGAAGATCATATGAAAAATAATTTCTTATCATAGGGTGATAGGGAGCACATTTGCACTTCAATTATGAACAATTTCTACCTATCTCAGAATATCAATTGAAATCACTTGATACAAGGTATGGGTAGTGTTGCTACACCTTCCAACAAATAAAATACTCTTCCAATATTGAAGCAGGTCATAAACCATGTCAATCTGGCCACTGACTGCCCTCCCAACTCGGCATGTCAAGCCAACTATGCCACCTTTCCTACTCCGAATCGCAGATATTCTGTGCAATGTACCCTCAATGCCAGCTCTATTGTCCTTGCCAAATTCTCCAACAGCTTGTTGGGCATATTCCAGCTCTTTCACAGTTACCTAACTATACATTTGTCAAGAGATCACATAACAACTCCAAGGCAAACATCTCGTTTGCAAACTCAATTGTCAATATAAATTAAAATGTGGAAACTCATGTGCAGTTAGTTTCATGTAAAGTTGTCACTTTAAAATCATTAAAATCATTAGATTACACTTTAGTCAAACATGTCAAATCATCTAAACTGCACTTTAATATTCACCAAATTAGAAAACTTAAGAAATTAATTTCTTTCATATATTCAGCTTGAAAAGAACATCATATCAAGTCAACAGCAGGGTATATTCTTAAAGAAACTTATAACAATAAATGAGGAGATTTTGAATCCAAAAATATGAAGCATAAGCATGAATGATTAGAACTTTATGCATGGTCACCTCAGAATCCCTTATATACTGGCCTCCTTCTTTGCCTAGATAACGTGCCTCTGGCAAACGACCCAAATCCAATATAACCTAATGAACACCAAAAATAGCATCAAATTACTGCAAAGAAAAAAGAAAAGCAAAACAAATAAAGGTGAAAGATTTTGTAAATTAAATTAAACAGGAACGAAAAGTGAGGTAGTGACCTCTAAAAGCTGAGCCCTTTGAGGTTCATTGAGGAGATTGTGATGCAAATCGGATGGGAGAATCTGCAAGAGAAGACGAAAGTATTGAATGCACAACGATTGATAAAGAAATGATGGAAACCCTAAAAAGTATGTAGAAACCTGTAAGAGAGGTTGGAGATCATCGTTGTGGGGAAGAGGGGAAGAAGCGGGAAAGCAAGGCCTAAGATGGAGGTTGAAGTGAGTTGGCGGTTGCATGTGAAGAGGGAAGTTGGTTGGAATTCGGTTAAGATTCCACGGAATCCATGGAGTGGATAGGATTCTTGCCGCCATTTTTTCCGTTCACTCACCTCCCTTCCTTCATTTCCCTCCTTTATCCACATTAATCCAATATAAAATTATTTAAAAAATACTATAACAACACTATCTATATATGCATCCATCTTAATAAAATAATTTATTATTATTCAAATTATTTTATTAAATTTTATTATTTTTGTACTTAAAATTTTTTGCTATACTTCATGAACCTATTAAAGGTGAAAATATATGGATTGAAATATGCACACCTAAATTTATTTAAAAAAATATAAAAGAAATTCAAAATATAATTAATGAAAAATATTTGGTGATGAATATTTTATGATTTTATCCTTATTTTAGTCCTCCTGCATTGAGCGACCGAACAAGCAAGGCATTGAAACATTAATATTTGGTGTTGAAGTTGATAGTAGCAAACAAAAACGTGCTTGTCTTGTTGACTAATAATTAGTTACGATTGAGATGAGAAGGGTATCATGCTAGAAGACATGAACCATCGAAAATTAAATGTAATTAATTACTACGAATTTAATTTCCATATCTCACTATCGGTACTGTGTATGTAGTAGTAGTAGCTGCAATGAAACTAATTAGTACTAATTAGCACGCATGTGATTGCTTTCAATTCCAAACACGTACACTAGACAAGCTTCTTTTCTTGGTTGCATTTTTAGTAATGTCAAGATTGTATGGTAATGTTTTCTGTTGTTGGGTTTATAATATCTTTTGTGACGGGTTGAGTGTTGTATTTTCTTGATTATATTTCATGGTTGTTTTAGTTTTTGTTTAACTTTAGGGTTTTAGTTTTCGTGTTTATATTTCATTTCAAATCGAGTTATCCCGTTAAATAGACTGTTCACTTCATCGTTTTCAATTAACCATCCCAGTTATTTATTCATCTTGGAGAAGTGACTTGGTTCGACATTACGCATGCTATTTTGAAGAGTACAGTGGGCTCATCTCTGAATAATTTGTTATATAGTTATTACGTAGATATAAGGGCCCATACTCCACCAGGCCTCATCACCATTTATTATTGCCATATTCAATTCATCAATTGGTACACTCCAAAAACAAATTCATTTTAATATTTTTACTCTCATTTTTATATTTTTTTTACCAATTACTATTACTTTTTCTTTTATTGATTTTTTTTGTGTGTCTTATTTTACTGAGTTAAGTGAGTTGTTACCAACGCAAGTTAGCATAGATGAGTGATGGTTTGTATTTTTTAATTATCTCTCGGGTTCGATTTTTACTGAAGAATAGGGTGGATATTTTTTGTTTGGAATAGTCATCCACTTTATCTCTAAAGTACTTGATGGATTAGTCATTGGATTTTTTATCTAATGGATACCTGATGTACATCAAAA
>JASCZI010090654.1:131606-168100 GCA_036250425.1 Stylosanthes scabra | reverse complement strand
TTATGTGATATTATATATATATATATATATATATATATATATATATATATATATATATATACCGCAAGTTATAAATTAAATATCAGAGCAAATAATTTTTTTCTAATTTTTTCTTATGAAAAAGGAGATTATTACTTCAAAAAGTTATTTTTTATCTTTAATTTTGAAAAGACAAGAAATAGAGAAACCGAAAAAAAAAATTAATAAACAAGTAAAGTAGAACATGAAAGAGTTTTCCTCCATTAATCAAAGGGAAAGTTTAGGGAGCCCATAATTTATTAGCCAATAGGTAGTTAATAGGCTATTTCCTTATTTTTTCTTTCCTCTTTTATCACTCGTTATTTCCCTAATTACACTCATAGACTCCCTATGGACTCCCTAACATTGGCACCCTAGCATTACTCTTAATCAAATAAGAATTTTTCCTAAATAATATGGCTAACGTCTATTTTTGGATTAGTGTGTTAAATAGTACCTTTGATTTGTAATTAGTGATCAGTGATTACCCAAACTTTCTGAACCCTAAATAAATAACTTTAAAATAGAACCATGATGAAGTGAAAGACAAAGTTTGTCATCATAGCTTATAACTGGGCAGACAATGTGCCCCAATCTCAAAAGAATTAGACTCCAATCTCAAAAAAAGAAAGAATAATCTAATATTGTTTGTCAAAACTAGGGTCTAGAGAGTGAGGAATCTGTCCTATGCAAATATACAAAGAAGAAAAGAGCTTTGTTAGTTCAGATTTCCAATGTAATTTTCTCTTCTAAGTACCTTTTGATAGTGACATACAATCACTTTTACCAGCGTTAATTTTGAGTAAATTCCTTTTATGTTCTTCAATGAAAAGCATGCATGCATTGTTTGGTTCTCTCATGAGTTCTTTCAAAATCATTAATTAATTATATTCAAATTTAACAACATTTTTTGTCTTAATATTTAAATATTGAGTTTATCATTAGGCTACCGTTGTGATATATTGTTAATTTTAGATTTTCTAATTTTATTATTTCTATTCGGTTTGATATTTATAAAAAATAATATAATTATCTTTATAATTATTATTATTATTATTATTATTATTATTATTGAATATTTATTTGTTTAATCAGGAACTAACGCAATGCATGTTCCACAAACCAATTTTATTGTGAACCCCAGCCACAAACACAGACATACACTTACACACAAATGCTTATTTATAACGCATATATGGAATTATTAAATTACCGGCTAGACTTGAGAATTGTGTTGGGATTTGTTACCACTCTTGATAGCTTGATTTGGGTTCCCAAGCATATCATCCAGTTCTTTTGCAAACCTCTCCATAGCTTTGGCAGGCAATAAAATTGGAAGTAAAATACCTTCTTCTCCATTTGGATTCACATAATCCATTAGACTCAAGTCTGCGAACACATTGTCAGTCCCGGTTAACCCACCATACACTAAATTGCCCCACCCAAAATCCATTTTTCTATACCCCATACGCCACAACTTTGTCGCAAGGAAAGACCATGGTAGTGTATAGAAAGGTCGTCCATTAATCACCAATAAATCTGCCAAAGAATGCATATATTCTTCTTTTACCTCCGCTATGGCTTTTTTAATCAACTCAACAGCATATGTAATTGGATTTTCACAAAGCTTCTCCACGGTACTGCCACGGGAAATGCCGTAACGTTTCCATAATAACCAATTGGAATCTGAGGCTTAAATCTAGAACGTGCATTGACGATACAACCCATGCGAACTTGTTTTTCTGGTGGTAGTTGCAATGCTTTTGCAAGACAGCGCCACAGACATGCTGTGATGAGCTCAAATGTGCTATATTTAGCTTCACCAAGCTGATCTCGAACTAAGTTACCAAGAGAAGCTATGTCACTGGGTCCAAAGAAGAAAAATCGTTCAATCATGTTTTCAATGCTGCCAATGATGGTCTGCCATTCTGCAATGTCTTTTGGTTTCTCAAATTCAGGATGGTTGCATGTGATGCGCGGTGGGTTTCTTGCACTCAAAAGCTCCCTTTGCCATATTGGTAGAACCGATGGTTGATGAGCACCACGAGCCATTTCAGCCAAAGCACTCATAAATTGTGCAAAACCAGCTCCATCACACATAGTGTGGTTCATTCTTATGGCAAAAGTAAAACCACCGCACTTAAAGCGTGTCACCTGACATTTATAAAACCAAGATGACAAGATTGAAAGAGGTCAATTCTATTTAGGTGATAAGTCACTCTCAACTCAACTTCTCATTTAAATGATCAGTTTATATTTTAATTAAACATGTCAATTCATTTAAATTTAAAATGATTAACAAATTAATTCCAACTGCATTTAAATATCATCTTTTTTACCCACCACTAAAATTAATCAGATAGTTTTATTATTTTTATATTTTAATATATATATTATATATCAAATTTTAATTTGTAAATAATATAATCCAATTAAAAGTAGTAATATCACATATATATTAATGAAAGTAATTTTATTTAATTTAATATTATAATTTTAAAGTTATATATTTATTATGTTTAAAATATTTAATTATTACATAAGTTTATATAATATAATTTTATCAAATTTATAATTAAGTTTTTATAATTTTTTTTTCAATTGACCCCCTTTTTCGATTGGGTCCATAGCTCGCTGTATCAATTTTAATTTTATAATTAAGCCCCGGATAAAAAAATTAATGTCAACATAACATTTCATTCTCAAATTAGAATATTCTATAAGTAATAACTAAAATTCTAAACGTGACATCGTTCTTATTTTCGCAATTCCTCACCTTTCAATTGGAAAACTCTTCCCTCCTTTCCTTTTCCAATTCACTATGTATTGTGTGAGCAACGTTTATAGAAGATGACACATGTGAAGTGAAAGTAAATTCAAAA
Source organism: Stylosanthes scabra (assembly GCA_036250425.1). Lineage (NCBI taxonomy): Eukaryota > Viridiplantae > Streptophyta > Magnoliopsida > Fabales > Fabaceae > Stylosanthes > Stylosanthes scabra. Next base: position 165,200 of record JASCZI010090654.1, on the reverse strand, counting down.
AACATATGAATCTTAGGTGTAGTATTGGAAATGAATATAATAGTAAATTCATATTTTATAAATAATTTTGTTTAGTGTTTGCCGTTAGTGAGAAATTAATTACAAAATTAAAAATTTAAAATTTAAAATAGTATGGGAGATCAAATTTAAAAAAATATAGGAACATAATTCTAAATTTGGTAAAATAACATAGATTAACAAAATAATTGAGCCTATTTAAAAAATAAAAATACACAATTGTTTGTAATAGTAATTAATAAATGTAAAACGCACTACCTTTAAACTAGTTAAATTGATATTTTATTGTATGTATTCCGAATATTTAAAAAAACGATCAATGTTTAAAATGAGTCTAAAATCCAAAAAAAAAAAATCTAAAATAGGAATGATTTAATTCAATCGATCTAAAATAGTATTCAATAATTCATCATTTTAGTGTCTTAAATTTGTCAATATTAATTAATTAAGTTATTTTCATGTGAGAGATAAAGGTTTTTACAACACTTTCTAGACTAACAAAGTTACAAGAAAAAAACCAATTTAATTCACATTAGTATCTCTAAAATTAAGATGAATTGAAACGATAAATTTTGTTTAAATCACACATTAAATTATACGCAATTTTTTAAATCAATTTACACATCAATTTTCTGAAAGAAAATTCATCCTACAAAACACAAGTTACAATTTTTGTATAATGTAAAACAAATGACCAGATTTGTTAGAGTGAGTTTTTAGGAAAATATTTTTTAAAGTGGTTTTTTTTTAAAATATATTTTATAAAAAAATAATTATATGTTTGAATATTTAATGTAAAATACTTTTTTATCTATCAATTACGTTGAGTACAATAATAATGAAACCTTTTTGGGTTTATTTATTATATTAAAATATTTTTCAAATAAAAAATATCTTTGTAAAAAATATGTAAATTATAAGTTCTAAAAAGTGATTTTTTTAAAAATTTTTGCATTGCTTAGCTTTTACTTTGCTGTTTAAACTTTTTAGAACTTTGTTAGATCCAGCATTTATGAATAGGTTCCTATATGAGAGAAACAAATTCACCAAATACTTTTAATAACCAAAATTATTACTTTATAAAAATAGAATAACGTTAAATAATTAATAGAATATCCACCAATAATAAGTCAATATGAAAAGAACACAATATAAAAAAAATAGAACAAAAATTAATCATCTAAATAATTGAAAATTCATGTTTCAAAATTAAATAATAAAAAATCCTCTGATATAATAGAAATATTTTATCTAAAATAATAAAAAATAGTTCGATCAAGTAATAAATAATATTGCTGGTTGACTAAATAAATATTTATTTCGAGTAATACTAAGTGTACACCAAAATTAGGATCCACCTAAATACTATATGTTGTTTTCCATATTGAAAATAAAATATATATGTTGAACCTGTATGAGCAAGAGGGGACAACCGACAATTCCATCCGAGCCAGGAACATTGTAAAGCAATTCCTCACAGAAAGGGAACGGGGTTTGAAGAGCTTGACCAAGTTGATCAAGTGTGACGTCAGCATCAGCCTCAATGAACAGAACACCCTCTGCAGTGCAATCCACCATCAACTTGCGGCCATGACCCTCCCTAAGCCTGCCGGCAAATGGGTAGTAAAAGACAAGTGTTCTTGAGAGTGCATCTCTTATCACCTTTACAGGGTCTTTTCCTTCCATTGAGGGACTGTGACAATATATGTATATGTTACGAACATGGATACGTAGCCCTTCTTGATCATCTATGTCTGATAGCAGTTTAACTTCATGGGGAGTGGGTGTGGCCGGAGCCACTAGTTCTGGTTGCCACCTTTTCACCCTAATAACTGCCATATCAGAAGGAGATGATGATGATGAAACCATGTTATACATTTGAGAGAGAGAGAGAGGGGCGAGGCAACTACTGGTGATGTAAGAAGAGATGGAACAGAAAGGAAATGACATTTTTATACGGGTGGATGTTATGGGGAAGAGGAGAATGATCTCTTTAATGAATATTTAGATTTTAATTATGTAAAATATTTTATTTTATTTTTATTAATTTTTAAAATAAAATTAGTATAACTTTTCATCCTATGCATGGTAAAACATTTTTATCATAGAATTTTCCTTTTATATTTATACAGGGGTGAGTTATACAATATAAATGATTAGGTGTTCATTACATTTTTTCTTTATACAGGGTGAGTTATACAATATAAATGATTAGGTGTTCATTACATTTTTTCTTTATTTTGTCTTTATGTTTCCTTTTTGAGTAAAAAATCAAAATACCCTTATTTTCAAAACTTATTACGAGAATGCCCTTGTTTTGAAATTATTAATAAAGATGCCCTCGTTTTGCCTACGTGACGACACGGTGGCAGTTTCTTTTTTTCAGGTGCTGACTAGGAGGCGCTACTTGAGAAGCCGCCATCCACGTGGAGGCGGGAACACGGCAGGCGCCTCCATGGTGAAGGCGTGGACTGTGTTAGCGCCACCTTGGTGAAGGCGCGGGTGCAGAAGGTGACTCCTATGTGGCAGGCGCTGGCCGCATAGGCGCCTCTGCACACGTGGTAGCAGCATCAAATTTTTGAAATTGTGTATTTGATGTTAAAAATTATATCTGATTAACAATTTAATGTATTCCGAAAACACATAACCTGTTCAATTGAAAACGAATAACCTGTTCGACTGAAAATAAAACAAATTACAGTACTCTACACAACTGTAACCAGATATTTAAGTCTAAAGTAATTCAATGCGGATACGCAACAGAATGTTTAAAAAAATAATGAAACTCAAGAGGGTGGTGGTGGTGGCAATGGAAACTGATAGGCGCCTCCATACCCATACCCCCTATCAGTTTTCACCGCCACCACCACCCTTTTGAGTTTCATTTTTTTTTAACATTCTGTTGCGTATCCGCATTGAATTACTTTAGACTTAAATATATGGTTAGAGTTGTGCAGACTACTGTAATTTGTTTTCTTTTCAGTCGAAAATGTTATTTGCTTTCAGCTGAATAGGTTATGTGTTTTCGGAATACATCAAATTGTTAATCAGGTAAAATTTTGAACATCAAAGACACAATTTTAAAAATCTGATGCTGTTGCCACGTGTGCAGAGGCGCCTATGCGGCCAGCGCCTGCTACGTAGGAGGCGCCTTCTGCACCCGCGCCTTCACCATGGTGGCGCCAACGCAGTCCACACCTTCACCATGGAGGCGCCTGCCGTGTTCCCGCCTCCACGTGGATGGCGCTTGCTCCAGTAGCGCTTCCTAGTCAGCACCTGAAAAAAAGAAACTGCCACCGTGTCGTCACATAGGCAAAACAAGGGCATCTTTATCAATAATTTCAAAACAAGGGCATTCTCGTAATAAGTTTTGAAAACAAGGGTATTTTGATTTTTTAAACTTTTTTTGGCAAGTGAAACAAAGAGATAAGAATAAGATACATAAAAAAAATTATCTTCTCAACCAATTTGAAATTTAATAATATCAGCTCAATTGAATAGATAATCGTAATTGGTTCATAAATTATAATAAAATATAATTTTTAGTTTATTTAAGTTTAATAATAATTTATATAATAATAAAATTCAAAATTTCACCATCTATACAATCTATGTAATTATTTATTTGTATTCTCTTAATAAACTTCTAATTCGTAATATTTCACAATCAAAATAAAAAAATAAAATCTTATTTATTAAAAATACAATATAAATTATTAAACCATAAATTCTTCTATAAAAAATTTGTTTATTTTATACAAATTTTAAATTTGAAATTTAAAAAGTTTTAATGATAATATTTATTTACACTTTGTGACACATAGATTGTCATGCAATTATATACTATTTACACAAAATTTGAATAATTATATTCACAAAATAAACAAATTGAAATATTTTTATCATTTAAAAATTTTAAATTTTAAATTTTAAATACAAAATTTAAAATATGATATTCACAAAATATAAGATAATATTTTGAGAGGGAAGTTTATAATTGGTAAGTATGTAGTGAATAGTAAAAAATACTTCGGATTTTGAATACAAAATATTGGATGGAAATATTTTATTTTAAATTTTGAAAAGAACCAAAATTATTAATTTGAAATTTCCTTCCTAAAGCAATTGATATTTATATTAACTTTTTTCATTTGGTACTCTTACTTAGTCATGACACTTGTCAAAATATTATAGCATTTTATTTCCTGCTCAATGAATCTGCCACTTATCAATCATATATTATCTGTTATCCCATTATTAGATTTTAATAGATTTAAAAAATAAAATAAGTAAACAACACTGTACGTATATGTATCTATCCAAATAAAACAACTTTCTGTCATCCAAATTTTCTGTGCTAAATTTATTGTTTCTATAGCAGATTTCATTATATATATACTTGGCATGTGAATTAATTATGGTTGTCAAATTCAAGTGTTAACTTTTAAATTCTTATGAGCTTATGAGTTTAATCAGTGAAATTGGGTCAACTCGACGCTAAAGTCACACCTCGATAAACTTGGCTAAACTCATATAAATTCACTCAAATTCGCGAGTCAACAAGTTGAATTTGACCCAATTTTGCCTAAACAGCGTCATATTGCTAGAAAAGAAAATTTTCTCTTAAGAGTTAGAGTTACAAAATTATTGACTTATTCACTTTCACTCCTTTTTATATTCAATTTGTGTCTTGTATGTTATATGTTATTGTACTTAGTGCATAATTGATAATTATTATTTGAATTGTAAATATATACAACTAATTTAATTTATTATAGGATAATGTTATTTGAACAAGTGATTTTGACCAACCAAGTGCAACCAAATGATTTATTTCTATGATAAATAAAATATTATTTTGGTGTCAAATAATATAAAAAAGTGCACCTAAATAAAGTTTTATTTGACACCGAATATTCTTCTATTTAGCATAGAAATAAATCACTTAATTGCACTTGAATGATCAAAATCACTTATTCACATTCAATTATTGTTTATTATATGCTTATCCTTATTTTAGTCTTCTCGCATTGAGCGACCGGACATGCAAGGCATTGAAACATTAATATTTGGCGTTGGAAGTTGATAGTGACGATTGAGATGAGAAGGGTATCATGCTAGAAGACATGAACCATCGAAAATTAAATGTAATGAATTACGACATTAATTTCCGTATCTCACTCTCTCTTAAATGTGTATGTAGGAAGGGAGATACTAAGACTAAGACCGGGAGAATGAAGCTCGATATTATATTTTTGGACAGAGATTGGAATTAAAATTTCAATTACACAGTATCTTCAGTTTGGAGGAACTGAGAGACTTAACAATGAGACTGAAATTTTAATGACATTTATTCCTAAAATATCCTTGTTCAATTTTTTTAATAACAAATTTGTCCCTCGTTTATTTGTGTTACTGTATTTGTTCCTCAGCCTCATCAGTCATCCCAAGTGAGCCCCCCCTCAAACTCATTTTCTGATCTTCTTCTTCTTCTCAATCATCACTTAGCTGCCGCTGCTCCTCGTATTTGACGCCGCCGCCGCTTTTTCCGCCGGAGATATTGCCGCCGCCGCTCCTTCATCTTTTCCTTCTTCTTCTTCTTTGACTTTCTTCTCACTTGCCGCTGCTGCTAATTGATGTTCCTTTTCTATGCTTCTTTCACTTTCTTCATTTTTTTGGGTTAAATATTAATTTGTGGTTTGGGTACCTTTTGTGCTTCTTTCACTTTCTTCATTTTTTTTTTTAAATAATTAATTTGTGGTTTGGGTTTTGGATACCGACGGTGGTGTAGGGAAAAAAATTGAATCAAAAGAAATTGAAAAATAGGTGGTCTTATAATGCCATGCCTTTGGGCAATTAGATTTTGGGGTGGCTTCATTTTGTGTGTTGTTGTCCAGTGAGACTCTCTTGGGAATGAGATTGAAGGGAATAGGGTGATTTTGCACCGTTTTATCATTTTGGATTCTAAACTTTGACATTTGATCACAAGTATGGATGGTGGCTGCTGGACAAGAAGGCTAATGGAGAAGGAGGCAATGGTAGTGGGATGAAGGGTTTTATTTTGTTTTATTTTTTAAATAATAAGAATATCGAAAATGTTAGGCAACCTAGCCTTTTTGACAATCAAGTGTAACCAAGTCCTTTTGAAACACACGCACAGGATTTTCTCTCTTCTCAAAAGGCGTGACCTTCTCAAATACGGTTCCTTATTTTTTTTTGTTTCATCTCCTCATTCATTAAACTCATCATCATTTTTCATCCATTTTGATTCATTCAATTCATTCATAGTTCTTTTTTAGTCGTGAGAGTACATTTGACTATATTTAAGTAGTAAAATCCGGTTCAGTTCTTCATAAAAATCCGGTTCAATTCTTATTGAAATTTCGGTTCGCCTTTTTAATAAAAATCCACTTAGGCATGCTTCTTATTTTCATGAAAATCGATTCAGTTTTTCATGAAAATCTTCTTCATTGTGCCTTGAAATTCTGGTTCAGTTTTTCATGTAGGCAACCAAGTCTTTTTGGCAACCAATCTGACACACGCGCACAAGGTTTTCTCTCTCCTCAAAAGGCGCGCCCTTCTCAAACACGCTTCCTTATCTTTCCTTTTTTTGTGTTTCATCTCCTCATTCATAAACTCATTATTATTCATCAATTTTGATTCATTCAATTCATTCCTAGTTATTTTTTAGTCGTTAGAGTACATTTGAGCACATTTAAGTGGTAAAATCCGGTTCAATTCTTCATGAAAAATCCGGTTCAGTTCTTATTGAAATTCCGGTTCGCTTTTTTAATAAAAATCCACTTAGGCGTGCTTCTGATTTTCATGAAAATCTAGTTCAGTTTTTCATGAAAATCCTCTTCATTGTTTCTTGAAATTCCGGTTCAGTTTTTCATGAAAATCCTCTTCATTGTTCCTAAAAATTTCGGTTCAGTCTTCATTGTTTCTTAAAATTCCGGTTCAGTTTTTCATGTAGGCAACCAAGTCTTTTTGGCAACCACTCTGACACACGCGCACAAGGTTTTCTCTCTCCTCAAAAGGCGTGTCTTTCTCAAACACGCTTCCTTATCTTTCCCTTTTTTTTTGTGTTTCATCTCCCTATTCATTAAACTCATCATTATTCATCCATTTTGATTCATTCAATTCATTCCTAGTTATTTTTTAGTCGTTAGAGTACATTTGAGCACATTTAAGTGGTAAAATCCGATTCAATTCTTCATGAAAAATTCGGTTCAGTTCTTATTGAAATTCCGGTTCGCTTTTTTAATAAAAATCCACTTAGGCGTGCTTCCGATTTTCATAAAAATCTAGTTCAGTTTTTCATGAAAATCCTCTTTATTGTTTCTTGAAATTCCGGTTCAGTTTTTCATGAAAATCCTCTTCATTGTTCCTTAAAATTTCGGTTAAGTTTTCATCTAGGCAACCAAGCCTTTTTGGCAACCACTCTGATACACACGCACACGCACAAGGTTTTTTCTCTCCTCAAAAAGAACGCTCTTCTCAAATACGCGCTAGATGAAAGTGGGATAAAATGCCTTGGTTGGTAAAATACTTGTATATATAATATTATTGTAAAAATATTATAGTCATTTTATTCTTTTAGTCTTATATAATTTAATTTTATATATTTTAAACCAAACACAATGCATAAATCTAATTTAATCTCAATTTGTCAGTTTCAATCTTTCAATTTTAGTCACTTTGCCAAACGCTACGCACTGAAACTAATTACTAATTAGCACGCACGCATGTCATTGCTTTCAATTCCAGGTGTACATTAAACAAGCTTTTTTTTTTCTTGGTTGCTTTTTTAGTGATGTCAAGATTGTAAGGTAATGTTTTCTGTTGTTGGGTTTACAGGGTCTTTTGTGACGGGTTACGTGTTGGGTATAGTTGATTATATTTCATGGTTGTTTTAGTTTGTTTAACTTTAGGATTTTAGAATCAACTTGGATTGATCTAGTGATCAACTCACTAGTCCACTTAAATAAATGTAGTTTTAATTTCATTTTGTATATGCAGTAATTCTTAAATGAAGCTCATATCCGGAGTGAATTAGTGCTCAACCTTTCCAGTTATAAAAAAACAAACTTTAGGGTTTTAGTTTTTGTGTTTTCTTACTTTGGTTTTTAACACAGTTCAGATCAAATTATCTATCCTATTAAATATACTGGTCACTTCATTGTTTTTTTTTTTTGGGTAACCAGTTAACCATCCCTGTTATTTATTCGTCATTAGGCATGGTATTTTGAAGGGTACAGTGGGCTCATTTCTGAATATATTATTACGTAGATATATGGGCCCATACTCCACCAGGCCTCACACAATTTATTATTGCCATATTCAATTCATCAATTAGGACATTCCAAAAACAAATTCATTTTATGATTTTTAATTAATATTGATATACACATAAAACACACAAACACATCCTAATTAATTATTTCTTCAGGTGGAAAAAATTTATATGTTTCGATGTGTTTATGTGTACACCTAGCAAAACCGTAATTACTCTAATTTTTATATTTCTTTTACTAATACTATTAGTTTTTCTTTTATTGATTCGTTTTTGTGTCTTATTTTACTGACCTGTTTAATTATTTATAAAGCGGTTTATTATGTGTTATAATTTAATTAATAGTATATATATAAAAAATAATATGTATAACAAAATATGAGTATATATACCGCAAGTTATAAATTAAATATCAGAGCAAACATTTTTTTCTAATTTTTTATCACGAAAAAGGAGATTCTTACTTCATAAAGTTATTTTTTATCTTTAATTTTGAAAATGCAAGAAATAGAGAAACCCAAAAAAAAAAAGATTTAGATTAATAAACAAGTAAAGTAGAATACGTAAGAGTTTTTCTCCATAAATCAAACAAGTAATTTTCCTAAATACTATGGCAAACATTTTGGACGATTGTGTTAAAAAATAGTAACTTTGATTAGTGATTACTGATCAGTGATTAGTGATTATCTGAAGGTAAATAAATAATTTAATGGGACCATGAAGAGAAAGACAAAGTTTGTGATCATAGCTTATAACTGGGCAGACAATGTGCCCCAATCTCCAAAAGAATTATACTCCAATCTCAAAAAAAGAAAGAATAATCTAATATTGTTTGTCTTAACCAGGGTCTAGTGACTAGAGAGTGAGGAATCTGTCCTATGCAAATATACAAAGAAGAAAAGAGCTTTGTTATAGTTCAGATTTCCAATGTAATTTTCTCTCCTAAGTACCTTTTGATAGTGACATACAATCACTTTTACCAGCGTTAATTTTGAGTAAATTCCTTTTATGTTTTTCAATGAAAAGCATGCATGCATTGTTTGGTTCTCTACTCATGAGTTCTTTTCAAAATCACTAATTAATTATATTCAAATTTAATGCCATTTTATGTCTAATTATATTTAAATATTGAGTTTATAATTAGGCCACCGTTGTGATATATTGTTAATTTTAGATTTTCAAATTTTATTATTTCTATTCGGTTTGATATTTATAAAAAATAATATAATTATCTCTATAATTTATTTTATTATTTTTCTCTGAAATTAATAATGATTGAAAAATACCTCTCTTTTTTATTTACAAAAATAATTGTCTTACTAAATTAAGAATAAAATTACTGAAGGACTAGCCTGCCATTGTTTTGATGAAGTCAAATATAATAGTAAAACACATATTTATGAAATTGAATTTATGTATTCACTTGCCATCATGCCATGAATAGTTTTTAGACCCCCATTGTCTGGTGTTGTTGTCCACACTCATCAATAAAATGTGGTTGTCTCTGTGGTCCAATTTTTTCTACACAAAATTAAATGGTTCAACCAATCCTCAACCAATTGGATAGTTACTTGCTCAAAGAAAAAAAAAGTATTTGTAGCGCATATTTTATTCTTAAAATGGTGTAATCATTTAAAATAAGATTTTAAGTTTAAAACTCTTTAAATATAGATATTCTCGTTAAAACTCATTTATATTAACTGAATCTAGTTTGAATTAGTTGGATAAAATTTCATATCAGACGCATAAAAAAAATAAAAAAATATAGGTAATCAATAATTTTCTAACCAATAAATTATATAATAAAAATTAAAATATCCGTAATTATTATTTATAAAACATTTACAATAAAAGTCATAGAACATTCGAAAGTTAAATAAGTATCAGACAACTTTGTATTTTTTAAAAAAAACAAAATATTTAAAATTTAAAAAATAAAACATTCAATTTAAATTATTGATTGAATTTTTATTACTTATTATTATTGAGAAAACAAATAAGTTGGGTCCAACTTACCAAAAGCAAAAGAAAGTGGGATTTCCACGGGAATTAAAGACATAAATATTAAACAAATTTAAAGAGAAAGATACTAAAAAAAGAAAGTTGGCGCACTGGGAGACAGTCGTGGATTTTTCGTAGACCATAGTACTGTAAGATTATATAAAAACCACAAGATCTCAATTTAAATTCCACCATTAGAGATTGATTGTTGGTGAAAATCATTCTCACGAGAGTAGGATATACAAATCCTTTCAGTTTATGGCAGATTAAGGGTCTCTCCAAATCCTAACCATTCCTGCAAAATACTCTTATGTAAGTAATTTTGAACACCAACCGAAGGCTTCCATTGTTTGAGATGCAATAGACTAATCGGCAAAGAGTCTTCTAATAAACCTATTCAACACAAATCTTTACTTCTTCTCTAATATCTTTTGAGTACTCCAAATGAATAAGAGAAAATTCTAACAGAACTCTAGAAGAATCCTATTAGGGCACAAGGGAAAACCCTAATAGAGCACCAGAGAAATCCTATTAGGGCATAAGGAAAACCCTAAGAGGGCACAAGACAAAACTCTAACAGAACACTAAAATACAAGAAAAAACCTAATAGGATACAAAAGAAAACTTAATATTTTGTTGTTCATATCTACATACATTACATTATATACAAATTACAAACTAAACTTATTTTCATATTTTGTTTTAATTTTTTTAAAATTAAAAAAGAGAAATATTAAAAATAAAAAATAAAAATACAACCGCCCTCTTATTTATTAACTAAAGACTATAGAAGATTCATAAGTTGAGCATAAATTTTGAATCGGAATAAAAAGAAAAAGAAATGAAATAAGGAGCAATGCAGCATTGGGCAGCACAATGTCAATATGGCAGTGAAGAGTGGAGGGATGTCAGAAGTGAGAGCCATGAAAAGCTGAGAAGAAAACTGAAAAAGTAGTATCCAATTTCCACATAAAGGATAGCCTCATTAATGTTTGATTAAATATCGACAATTAATTTCCACTTATAACACCATCATAATGATAATGATTTTTGTATATTATTATTATTATTATTATTATTATGAGTTATTATGAGTAACTACTAACTACTAACTACTGTACTAAACTAGATCTCATCATCATATGATTAAATCTATTTTAATGGTTACTAAATTTCTATGCAACAAACTGTCTTACATGAATCTTCCCCTATTCAAAATTTCTTCTTATGAATTGAACATTGATTGATTCAATTTCCCGTAACTCATTAATATATTATGTGGTAGCACCGTAGCAGAGGATTTTTTTGAATAATAATTGTTTAATTACTGTGTACCGGATAGCACAGGATTTGAATTTTGAAAAGGTGTTGGATTTTCACGCGCCAGGCGCGTGTTGTTGTTTTGTATCCAAGCTCCAAAATCCAGAGCCCAACCCACTCACGAAATGGCAATTGTTGTTGTTACTTTGTTACTGAATTCTGAGGAACCTGAAATTGTTAAAACCCAGAAAAATTCTTTTCCATAAACATTGCCCGTTGGGGTCATTGGTGTATTACAGTGGGATAAATTCCAAGAGGTGAAAAAATTATAATGCGAAAATAATCACAATATATAGTATCATCATCATCAATAAAAATAAAAAATTAACACTAGGCGCAATATTCTTTATTTAACAGAAAAACATTTAAGAACTATCATATTTAGATGATTAATTCTGATAAAATAAGAAAAACTATTAATATTTTAAATATATACTAAAATTAACCATCAAAATTAATTATTGAAAAAATATATAATTAAAATTATTTCGAATGATAGAACACAAATAAGTTCTTGTGATTTTGAAAAGAAAAATAAGGAAGAAATTCTAAGCCAGAATTCATACTTGAAAAGTTATGCACGGTACGACAACATCTTCAAATTCCTTCAATTATGAATATTTGATTATTTGTCTAAAGCGTCGGGAAGACAAAAACTAAATGATTGTTGCATAATTGCCTCCATCATCAAGATCAATCTTGAGTTTTAAAGATATCACTCTCTCTAATTTTCTTTTAAATTTATAGGTTATGCTAGATGTATATCAAAATTAACGACTAAATCATGTATAGTATAACTATTTTTAGTGTGTATTTCATATTTTAATATGTATTATACTATGGTGATTGATTTTCATGTGCAAATAAAATTATTGATTTATCTAATATTTAGATTTTTAATTCTTAAAAAAACCTCATATTCTTTTATTTTGATTTTCCAAATTAAATCCAACTCGCATGTATTATTTTTTTTTGGTATTAAGTGAATTGAATATGCATTAAAATATAAAATTTATATTAAAAACTAAAATCTTACATGATGAGATAATTATAAGTAATTCTCCAAATAAATTTTAGTATTTAGAAAGAAAAATTTGATGTTATTGAAATTAAATTACCTGTCTTTGGAAAGGAAAAAAAAAGTCAAAACTTATAGCGAGTGAAACTGAAACTGGAGTTGAAAGTTGAAAGTAAAAGTAAAAGTAAAAAATTGAAGCATGAGTGCAGCATTGAAAAGAGGGAAACGAGAAAATTGCAGAGTTAATGGACAACAACAACAACACATCATTGGAAGAAGTTGCATGAACATCCATCGTGTTCCTTTCTACTTTCTTCCCTTTTCTCTTTGTTCTTATTTCAGTTTCACTTTCACACATCATTCTTAAGCTTTCAAATCCAGTTCTTCTTGAACTTCCCTTCCACATCACAACTCAACAAAGAAAACATGAGCTTTTCATCACTCCTACTACCACTTCTCTTCCCTCTCATCATTCTTTTCCTCTTGAATCCAACAATGGTAAGTGGCAATAGTGAAGAAAAAGAGAAAGAGCTGCAAGCACTCATGGAAATGAAGGCAAGCATGGATCCGTTTGGTCACTACCTAACCTCATGGACCATCAATGGCAACCCATGTGAGGCTTCTTCCTTTGAAGGTGTGGCCTGCAATGACAAGGGTCAGGTTGCAAATATTTCTTTGCAGGGAAAGGGCCTCATAGGCAAGCTTTCACCAGCCATTGGTAGACTCAAGCATTTGACAGGACTCTACTTGCATTATAACTCTTTGTATGGTGAGATACCAAGGGAAATTGCAAACTTGACTCAGCTTGGTGATTTGTACCTCAATGTTAATCATCTTTCTGGGAAAATCCCAACTGAGATTTCCAACATGGACAACTTGCAAGGTTAGCAGAAGAAAAAAGATTCAAACTTTTTGGGCAGTTTTTCTTTTTCTTGACTTTTCTTGAAATGTTTGGGTTTACATTAAAAAAGTTTCTTTCTTTCTTTATTTCTTTCACTGGAAGATTTCACCTTGCTTTAGTTTTGTTCATTTTTTTATTACTCTTGTTAGTGTTGTTTGTTCCAAAACAGTTCTTTGAATTTGACATAGCAGAGAAGAAAGTGTTCATTTTTATAAAGAAATCTTGATCTTTGTTCTTACTTCTGATTTCTTTGATTTGCAGTTTTGCAGCTTTGCTATAATCAGTTAACAGGAAGCATACCTACCCAGCTTGGTTCTTTGAAGAAGCTGAGTGTTGTTGCTCTTCAGTCAAACCAGTTGACTGGTGCTATCCCTGCTAGTCTTGGTGACTTGGGTATGATGGTGAGGCTTGATTTGAGCTCTAACAAACTCTTTGGTTCCATTCCCACTAGCCTTGCTGATGCTCCTTCACTCAAAATTCTTGATCTTCACAACAATACTCTTTCTGGGAATGTGCCTCCTGGTGAGAACTAATAACCTTCATGTTACTTCATACTATAGAATTTTATCTTGCCTTTGGTAGCAAATTTGTTTGGAAAATGATCAAATCTAAATGTGTTGTTTTGCCTTGATCTGGTTTAATGTAGCTCTTAAGAGACTTGAAGATGGATTTCTGTATGAGGACAATTTAGGGCTATGTGGACTTGGCTTTAAATCCCTTAAGGCTTGCAGTGCTTCGGATCGCAGACCCGAACCTTATGGAGCAGCAACAAGAGATATCCCAGAGACTGCAAATGTGAAGTTACCTTGCAATGGAAGCCAGTGCCTAAAATCTCCAAAATCCAAACAAGCAGCATCCATTACCATTGGTATAGTTGTGGTTGTAATTGCAGTGTCAGCAATTGGTGTCTTGGCCTTCACGTTACATCGCAGGCGAAAGCAGAAGCTAGGAAGCTCTTTTCATGTCTCTGATGGCAGGCCAAGTGTTGATGAATCCAGGAGTATATACAACAGGAAAAGCGGATCTCCTTTGGCGAGCCTCGAGTACTCTACAGGATGGGACCCCTTATCTGATTGTAGGAGCTTCAATGGTGTTGATAGTGATGAAGAAACCTTCCAGAGTTTCAGGTTCAACTTGGAAGAAATTGAGTCTGCTACTCAGTATTTCTCAGAGATGAATCTGTTGGGTAAGAGTAGCTTCAGCTCAACATATAAAGGAGTTCTAAGAGATGGTTCAGTAGTTGCTGTGAAGAGTATCAACAAAACTAGCTGCAAGTCAGATGAAGGTGAATTCTTGAAGGGATTGAGCATTTTGACATCTCTGAGGAATGATAACTTGGTGAGGCTAAGAGGGTTTTGCTGTTCAAGGGGAAGAGGTGAATGCTTCTTGGTTTATGACTTCGTTTCGAATGGAAATCTTTCGCGGTTTCTTGATTTGAAGGAAGGGGATGGAGAGGTTCTTGAGTGGTCAACTAGAGTGTCTATTGTGAAAGGGATTGCTAAAGGTTAACCTTTCTTTCTCTCGCGACTAATTTTAGTGTACACATAACATGATCGAATGTTTGAATTTATATTCATTTTGAGAAGATAGTTAACTTGTTTTTCTTTAACCAGGTATAGCATATTTACATGCACACAAGGCTAAGAAACCAGTTCTTGTTCACCAAAACATCTCAGCAGAGAAAGTGCTCGTGGATCACCGGTACAACCCGATGCTGGCAGATTCCGGCCTGCACAAGCTTCTTACCAATGATATTGTCTTCTCTGAACTTAAGGCCAGTGCAGCAAAGGGCTACCTTGCTCCTGAATACACCACAACCGGCCGGTTCACTGAGACGAGTGATGTTTATGCTTTTGGGGTGCTCCTATTGCAGATCCTCTCAGGGAAGAAGCACATCAGTAACTCAATAAGGCTCGCCGCGGAATCATCAAGGTTCCAAGAATTCATTGATCCGAATCTCCATGGGAGATTCTTTGAATATGAAGCGGCTAAGCTGGCGAAAATTGCTTTGCTTTGCTGCAGTGAGTCTCCATTTGAGAGGCCATCTATGGAAGGCATTGTTCAAGAACTGGGAAATTGTAGTAGCTGTATCTGATGACTTTGATAGTGCTAACTCTTCATTCATGTCTGTTACATTTTAGGGAGTAACCTTAATATTGTAATGTCCTTAACTAAGGACCTAGTAGGTTGTTTATGATGATTGTGAATGTGTTGGAGTTGTTATTGAAACATTTTGTAATTTTCTATCATGAAATTCAAATGCATATTTTGAAATTTCAATGATTAATGAATCAGGAGCACCACTATTCCTCTGCTCAAACAGTAATTCATAATCATAAGTAGTGTTGAAAGTTGAAAGCAAGTCAGAAATTGTTGGAATGAATGCACTATGAGAATGAGTCATTATTAAGCAACTCATCGGTCTCTAAGCTAGAGAAAATAGAAATGTATTAAAAATAGTAGTAAGTCAGGTGCACTGCAGTTAATTTTAAAATTGTTAGACTATATTTTAGTCAAACATCTGTTCATTTAACGATGATTAATAAGTAATTTTATATGAAATCAACTGCAATTGAATAACCATCAGTAAAATATTTACTCTGAGTTTTGACTAAGGATTAAAGAGTTAAAGTGCATCGTCATATGAGTGGGACGAGTTTGATTTATTACTACTTTTTTCTTTCTTTTTCCCTTTTTCTTTTGAAATAAACAAAACTACTTCACTAATTGCTTCCAAAGTTTATTTTTTCTTATATACTCTTTGTTCTTAATATTGTATTTTTTTTTTTAAAATACCATTTGACGTTTAATTTTATTAGTATTTACATTTGTGTCAAAACTACTACTAAATGTTAATTTTATTTAAAATATAAAGAATAAAATTTAAAACATCCACGATAGTTTTGACATAAATCAAACAATAAAATTAAATATTAGAAATCTTTTAAAGAAAATCACAAATATTATAAACCAAAAACGTGGTTTTAACCTTTTTTTTTATAACCTTTTTGGTGCTTCATGAGTCATAATTACAGATAAGTTTTTCTAGTTTTTCCAGCTAAAAACAATTGAACAATACTAAATAATTAACAAAAAATTAGTCAGAAATAACTAAACTTAAAAAGCCTAATCCATTCACAATTTTCTTTTGTAATGACTTTTTTTTTTAATCTTTATTCATTCTTGTTCATCCTCTCAACACCACAAGTTCATTTACCATCACAAACTACCTACCTCCACTACTTGCCACAACCTGTGACCTTTTTTTGGCAATCCCCTCTGAGGACTTTAAAGTTTTAGATTTGTTGCACTAGGTTTGGGATAATTGTTGAGAAAAAAAAAGTTGGACTTATTGCTACCAAATTTGTCTATAAAATAATATACATATTTATATGCTAATACACTTTTAGTAGTAGGCTTGCTTTCAACTTAGCTCATTCAATACCCACATTTTTTTTCCCAAAATATTTCTCATCCTGATAGGGCCGAGGACTAAATCTCCGCAAATATGAGTTTCATTTAAAGGTTTGTTGTTGGCCAATGGATTGTTGCATGCACAAGATATGATTTGAATCCCAACACTTATTTAAGTGAACTAGTGAGCCAACCACTACACGTACCCAAATTAGTTATTCAATACCCACATTTGTTGATCAAACTCTGCAGGTTTGTATTATGTAAAAAAAGAAACATAACCCTCTCATAGAGTCATTGTTGACCAGTAACGGATCCTCTTAGCTAGTGCCTAACTATATCTTTTCTGACATGTTGCATTATACATCACACTTCTCCTTCATTTAGGTAAAGATCATTGTTCATTTATTTTCTCATTTTACATTGTCCTCACTAATAAATTTTTCTGGATCTGACCTAATATATTTATTTTGGGCACATTATATATCCTTGTTAAGCCAAACTAAGATATACATGATAGGAGCCTAGGAGGTGATAACTTGCAAGTTGCATAACCATGAGATTGGGGGCATGCATGGTGGCCAAAGCTAGTTAGCTACATACCATGAGAAACTACTTATGAATTATTGTTTCAGAAAAGAAAGATTACTAAATATTCTTTTTGTTATCAATATATAGTATGTCGAACATGGTAAGTGCGTTGAGGATTGATTCTTCATGAATCTAAACTCTTTATTGATCAATAAATTACGGTGAACACGTGACAAAAAATTACTATATATTTAAAAGACATAAAATCACTTCAACACACGTTAACTAATAAAAACTAAATCATGAGCATTCACTTTATGACTGCGTTTGGTTTCTGAGCGTTTGGTTTTTGAAACTCACATTGGAAGACTGAGACTCACTATTGTATTTGTTGGATATGGGTTAGAACTAAAATTTCAGTCTCAGTGTTCAAAATTTCAGTATTTTTAGTACCTTCAGTTAGGAGGGACTTAAAGACTGGAGACTGAGACTAAAATTTTAATAACTTTTTTTTACTCAAATACTCTCACATAATTTTAAAGTTTCTAATATTAACTTTTGTTATTCTTCTATTGACTTAATTCAATCTCTACCTTCTAGTATCTATCTCTTCATAAATTTAAACCGAACACAATAAACAAATCTAATTCAGTCTCAATCTCTCAGTATCAGTCTCTCAGTTTCAGTCTTCCAGTCTCAATCTCTCTTCCAAACGCAACCTATATGATTTAAATTTGTGGAGCACATATACTATACACTGATAGCAGAAGAATGATTAGAAATTAGGATTTGATGAGTATATATTTATTTGAGACAAATCCGAGAAGTGCATGAAGCATGGCATGCATGAATATTGAAATAAAGATGTACGGATGGAGGGGGTGGTTTTGTGTGGACAGAGTCACATAGTTAGGGTAGGGAAGGGAAGGAAAGGGATGGTTGGGTTTGGTGTGCCTGATATAATGGGCTATTGGGCTCATATTTGAATTAGGTCAATGGGTCCATATTCCCTATACGGGTTACCTAACCCCCCCTAACAGGCCTAATGCTTTCTCTCACACTTCTACAAATAACATACATGCTCACCCTGCCTCTCTGGCCTCCAGTTCGGTCCAGAAAATCATGACCAGAAAAAAAAAACCGTAAACCCTTACATTTTCTTTTACCAAAAATATCTTGGAAAAGTTCGAATCCGAGACTTCTTTTAGGGTGTGTTTGTTTTTAGGTACTGAAATTGAAACTGGGGATTGAGACTCAGTATTATGTCTGTTGGATATAGACTAGAACTAAAATTTCAGTCTCAGTCTCCATAATTCCAGTATTTTCAGTACCTCCAGTTAAGAGGGACTGGAAGACTGAGGACTGAGAATAAAATTTTAATAATATTTTTTTACTCAAATACCCTCAATCAACAATAAAGTTTTCAATATTAACTTTTGTTTCTATTCCATCAACTTAATTTAATCTCTATCTCCCAGTTTTTATCTCTATATAATTTTAAACCAAACACAATACACAAACATATTTCAGTCTCAATCTCTCAGTCTCAATCCCCTAGTCTCCAAGTCTCAATCTCTCTCCCAGACGTACCTTTAGAGAATGAAATAAATATTATTTAAGCTACACCTTATTAGCTAAACCATTACATAATTCTATTAAATATATTTAGTCAAATATATAAAATCATCTAATATTTCATAATGTAACCTTATCTCGTATAAATAATTATACGTTATTTAAATTGCTCTCAAGAAACTTCTTTAGATTGTATACTTTGTTCTTAAAAAAATTATTCTTTAAAATTCTCGAAAATTGTTCTCATTAGAAAAGTTGATTCGTTATTGATTTCAATTAAATTTTTAACATATGTATTATATAAATAAATCCATGACAAAATTTATTATAAAACAATTGAACTTCACTTTTGCTATTTACAATTGAAAACCTTTTCATTATATGTAAAAAAGACTCAAACATAAATAAGTAACATATATCATCATTACCTTATTATAATTTTATATAGCATGAAGATATTTTATGAGGTAAGATGATGAAAAGAAATATCTAAAGAGACAAGTCCATTCAAACTCACATGTCAATGCTGCAACCAATTCCTTAAACATGTAAGCATTGATTAGGTGTTGTTGAGTGCTAACTAAACTCTTATGCTAAATGAATTAATTTCATTACACTCATCCATAATACAACTATGCAGCCAGAAGCGTAGGCTTGTAGCAGGGTTTATGCTATCATTCAATGGGACAAAACCACACAGCCCCATGTTAGTGTAGGTAGCAACCTCTCTCAAGGTGCTTCAAATTATAATATTTGAATTTAATTAATTTTATTTATTGGTTTTCATGTGCTAATAATTCTCATCTAATTAACCAAATTATTTTAAACTATAGTCAACCTAAGAAATAATTAAATAGTTTTTTATTATTGTTAATGTAGGAATAAATATATAATTCAATGTGTATAAAATATATTTACACTAATTAATTAACCGTACGTGCATAGAATTAGATCCATAATATAGTTAATTATTTTGCAAACAAAATTATTAGGAACTTTGTTAATTAAGGCATCCTTAATGCTGTGCTTAATTATACAGCCTGTTTGTTGTCTGTACCTTGTTTGATAGAATGATAGGGATTAGGGACTCCCTTTTTTCTTTTTTTTTTATCTTTTCCTTAATTTTTTTTTCTTTCTTTTCACGTGAATGCAGAGAGTGCATTCGGTTGTGACCATCAAGTGGACCTCAAATAACCGTCCAAATACTAACTTTGCCATGGTGGTTACACACATGAGGAAAATATATTAATTTTGGAGTTAGGTTGCTTAAGTGTCTGGTTTCAGATTCAAATTTTGGCGGCCATATATATATAAAAGAGGATGTAGTCATATCAACTTTCGAAAGGAGGACTCATAAGATGTAAGAGATTAGTTTGGGTTTGTCGATTTTATATAATGAAAAATGAACGTTTATGTTTAAATATCAAATTTGAGCAGAATAAAATTGAATTTTCTACATCGTTGGAAAAAAATTAAGTATGTAATAATTAATCATAAAATATATGGAATGACTCAAATATATTATCTTAAGATTGGTGTTTGCTATGGAGGCTACAAATTACATATCTTTCAACATCATAAAAGAGTGAGTCCCATAACAAATACATCTTCTAACACTCATATTTAGGTAATTTAGACAAAACATTTGTAAACACCACCACAGAAAAAAACCCCTTAAAATTTTGGGTCAATATGTGACTATTTATTCACTGTTATAATTACTTATAGTCTTTGGTTAATATTATGGGATGGTTTTGCACTGTATCTTTCTAATCATAAGCTTAAGATCTTAATTACATTATTTCTGAGAAAAAAAATTGTGCAAACGATATCTTTATTCTGTTCAATTTCCAAGTAATAATAATACATACAAAGTGCACACATACAAGGGCAACTTTATGTGACCAAGAATCTACACTTGTTCTATATATATATATGCAACAATGTGTAAAAAAAAATAAAAATAAAAATAAAAGATCACATAATAATGCCATCATGATATATATAATTTTCTATATATATACACATTGAAATGGGGCCAATTATAACTCCTTATGATGATGAGTTGTGTCACTTACCAAGAAGCAAAAACAACTTAGCACTCCATTTTTTGTGTCTCCAAAATATTTTTTTTAAAAAAAAATAAAATCATCCAAATCAAACCACAACATCAGAAGATGTTTCAATAATATCTTTTGTTTGTTGTTCTAAGCTTGAATGACTTTGCCTTGTGGTGGAAATCTGACTCTGAAAACATGTTCTTCCCCTGTGCACTTATCAACCTTAACAACCCAACGGCTCTTGTTACTATTAACCCTGTTCATCATCATTAATCTGTTTCCTCCTCCATACTTAGGACTATTAATCACATTATTTGATCCTGTTCCAAATTTAGTTACCAAAAGTCCTTCACCAATTGGAAGCAATTGAGTGTTCCTTGAACCAAACCAACAAGAATCTTTGCAGCTGAATGCATTGTATCCAACAACAACTACTGTTCCATTGTTGTTGTTGTTGTTACCACCATGCACTTTCTTGAGGATTTCTTGGTGGCTATCAAGGTTGCAATCTATGAGGAGAAAATCAGCTGAATCAAGAGTGTGGTTTACCATTAGCTCTTGTGATTCTCTAACCATGAATTGGACTCTTTGTGCTGAAATTCCCAATGATGTTTTGGAGGCTATTAGATTTTGGTGGTTGTTTACAATGCAGATGACTCGGCCGCCGGTTTGGTTCGCGGCCGCCACCAAGGCTAGTGCGGTGGATCCGGCCGCGCCAGCGCAGGCTACAACCATTGTTTGTGCATTGTTTCCTG
This sequence comes from Stylosanthes scabra, assembly GCA_036250425.1. Taxonomy (NCBI): domain Eukaryota; kingdom Viridiplantae; phylum Streptophyta; class Magnoliopsida; order Fabales; family Fabaceae; genus Stylosanthes; species Stylosanthes scabra. Next base: position 143,311 of record JASCZI010090654.1, on the reverse strand, counting down.
CTGCTAGTGCTGATATGAACTCAGCTACATCTGGTTCTTTTGCCTTTTGACCCTGAAGACATAGAATAGATCACAAAATACATTAGAACAATATTCTTAATTAATTTTTATGTTAGAAAAGAAAATAGACTAAGAAATAAATTTAAGGACATGTTTAATTTGCATTTTTATTTTTAGCGTTTTCTATTTTTTAGATTTTGTGAAGAAAAAAAAGATATTTTCTTTTTTTACTTCATAAAATATAAAAAACAAAAAATACTAAAAATTAAAATAAAAAATGAAAAAGCAATCTATTTTTGATATGAAACTAACCATTTTTAGAGTGCTGAGATAGGCCTTAGTGGCATTTTCTGCAGACCAACAAGCCATGGTTGTTGAATTTTATGGCTTGTTTTTAAGATGGAAGAGAGAAATGATGATTGTGAGATTTGAGATGTGAATGATTGGTGGATTATTTGGGCTTTGGTTGTGGTTATTTATATAGAATATAGGGAGCAATCAAGGGATCTTGGTGGACCTATAATATGGTGGGTCATGTGATAATCCAACTGGCTAAGGGTATAGATCAAGGTTCTGAAAACCAAATCGGTCATTGAACCGCTCGAACTAATGGTTAGAAATTTTATGGATCCAACCGATTCAATCGTAGGTTCAACCGTTTTATAATAAAATAATATAAAATAAATATAAAGATAAAAATATAATTATATTATCATATAGATCATAAATTGTTTTCTAAATTTAAAATATTAAATCAATCAAAATGTAATAATTTCACTCAAATACAATACACAAAATCAATATTAAGTATTTTTTATTAAAATAATGACTATTTTAATATTTTTATAATCTATTAATTAGTTTATACATATTATATTATTATATACAAGTACTTATTGAAAAATAAGTGTTTGTATTTTAATTTATAATAAATATTTGGTTAAATTTATTTTTATATTAATAATGATGCAAAAATAAAAATATAATTAATATATAAATAAGTCAGTGTAAATTAAATTGAAGATAAAATAAATAAATACAAATAAATTAGAATGAAGTTCTAATACATATAAAATTTGCTAATAACATTACTAAATGCATGTGTAGCCTGATGGTACATAAGCATTTTATCTCTCTTGAGAACAAGGTTCGAAACCCATGTTTTTCAATTTGGCAAATAGTTTTCTTCTTTTAGAAATAATATATTTAATAATTTCAAGCAAATAACACCAAGTGCATCTGTAGCCTGACGGCACTAAAGCGTTTTGTCTGCCTTGAAGAAAAGGGTTCGAGACCCATGATCTACATTTTGGGGAATAATTTTCTTCTTGGAGAGAAAACCGGCCGGGTTTCGGTTCGGTCCGATCGAACGGTTTCCAGCCGATTCACCGGTTCGAATCCGGTTTTCAACATGACAGTTATCATTGCTGATCCGAACTGTGACCATGGCCGGTTCACGGTTTAACCGGTTCAACCGGTCAGTCCGGTTTTCAGAACTATGGTATAGATAAAGCCTAAGTAAATGAATACATTATCAAAATTTGTTACTATATATTATTTCTATTATTTTGGGAATTTATTGCAAATTCAGTTCTCATTCCATTAATTAGGATGGATTTTATTTCTCATTTAGGTTTCTTATCTTATCTGGTTTGGCACAATTAATGTTGCATTATGGCTCTCAACAAATTATTATAAGAGAGTATTTCTATTGTATGCATTTGTATCTCATTGTATTTTATGCTATTAGTCATCATATTATAAGAGAGTATTCCTATTATAAGGTAGTTTTATTGTTCCCAAGTATAATCTTTCACCATATATTCTTCGGTGAAATAAAGAAAAAAATCTGTAAAAGAAAATATTAAATAGTAAAAATTATACTTGACAAACAATAAAAAAGTTGAAAGGATCTAAATCCCTAGTAATCATATCTACTAATCTACTGTCATATTATGGGAATATTATTAAGAGAAAATCTTGAAAGTGAATATATTTAGTAATCAATCTATATTTGATGATGATGATAGATAAATTATAAATAATAATTCATATATTTTGTGAGTGATTATTTTTATTCTGTTTGAATGATAACGCTTATCAATTTTAAAAGATAAGTTTTTTTAATTTTAAATGATAATTTAATTATTAGCCTTTAATATTAATTTCATAATACCGTTGTACTATTAAACATAAAACAATATTAAGCCTTCAACAAATATATAATAAATAAAAGTAAATACTAACAGGAATAATTGAATACGGTAATACTAGATGTATATACTATTATACACATCATTTAATAACATGAAAAAATGTAAATATTAGCACAGAAATAGAAATTTTTTTATATTAATACTTATATTTTTCTATAATGCTAAATTGTGTATACAGATATATACAATGATATACATAGAGTAATTAATTGAATATACCAAAATATAAAATAAATGTCTTTTTGTGTGTGTCGCGAGTTACTCATAATAGGATCCGTTAGAAAATTTTATTTTTTTAATCTATTTTATAGGGTATACAATAACAACAATAAAGACTTATTCCATTTGAAAGGTCGACTACATAGATCAAATAATATCATTAAGCTTTATCATGTATATATATATAGGATTATGCCGAGTGTATATTAAAATTAGCCATCAAAATTAGACATCGGTGTATAATATTGAAATAAAAAATACACATTTAGAATGAGTACATATATATATTTTGTTTTTCAATATATATTATACATGATGACTGATTTTGGTGTGCAAATATAATTACTAATAAAAGAATAATTATATTAGTTATATATTTTATATTTTGACTTAATAAAATGATTTTATTATTTGGATTAAATAATAAGAGAAATAAGTCAATATTGCTTACCGATTTTGATCTAATAAAAATAAAATCAATACTTTCTTTTTGACAGAAGAATAAAATCAATACTACTGGCCTTCAAAATTTAATAACCCAGTATAAACAGAACTGTACGATTTTGGTCTCAAGTCGTATTTTGTCAACTTTATCAAATATCAAAGAACTACAATTAAAATTAGAAACAATATATCAAGATCAGGTTATCAATTAAGATATATTTTCGCTCTGATGTATTTTTTTAATAATTTGATATAAATGGTTCTAAGATTAAGGGATCCAAAAATTCTAACACGATACTCACAATGTACAAAGATTCATTTTTAACTAATATTTTTCGTTCGGATTTATACGGGTTATTATTGTTGGGATGAGATTGAACACCCGCAAATTAGATTATTGCTCGAAAAGCACATAACGATGAAACCAAAAGCTGGTTTCTATACGTTGAATAATGAAAGAGCAATCTATTGGCGATTGGCGAAGATATAATATATGCTTAGGTCTACGTCAAAGAAAAATAAACCAAACACGCACGTAACACAAATGATGAATAAGGAAAACTTGGTAGACCCTAGAGACATGCCAACACCATACTCCATATTTCAAAGCTTGCATGATTTTAAAATATAGATTTAGCTGGCTCGCTCCCTTACATTTATGAAATGGTGTTAGATTCTTTCTGCACTTGGAAGAGCAAACACAGATCTACATCGCTTCAGGTTGCTACCACTACCAAGAACATTGTTAACAATATAATAGGGCTCTAGCTAGTAGGGAAACCTCATAAGTAAATTTTATGTCTTTTGGTCTATGTTTTAATTAATTTTGCATTACCTTAGCATTATAGCTACCTCCTTTGTCTGGCTCTACATATGCTTGGGGATGGAGAAGATGATACAAATAATTGGTGGACCTTATGTCAAGTTTCCACCATAAGTTTTTTTAAATTAGGTATAAAAATACATAATTTTTTGTATTTTATAAATTCTTTTATAATATTGTAAATGAATTTAATTATTTATTTGTTTACATATTTGATTATTCTACTAAGACAGACTTTAATTGAAAGATGTGTAAATTATTACATATAAAATATAATAATTGACTTGATGATTATTTTTTGAATAATTCTATTTATATATTAAAATAAGTTAATAATATATAATATATATCGAAATATAAATACATAAAAAATTAATATTATACATTTATTTTATATTTAACCTATATTATATACTAATGACTAATTTTAGTGACTAATTTTGATATACACATAATATAAACTTAGTTTATATAATATATTTTTTAATTGTTTGTCTACACATACAAGTACAACTTCCAATTGGATTCCGAGAATATAGGAAAGATAAAAATTGAATATAAAGAAGCGTGGGGTTCTGAGAAGGTGACAAGAAATAGTGAAGGCGAATTCAATACATACCTATGGAATATAATTTAAAAAATAAATAAATTGAAAGTATGTATAAATTATGGAGCTATGGTCTATATGGATATGGATTCAATCATTTTCGGGGTTTATACATGTAGGAACACGTTGGTATGGTTCGGCATACCCCAGACCCCAGTTATAAGCTAAAGCATGGTACCCTTATCAAGTACCATTAAATTGTACCTTACTACCTCTTTTGTTTTATGCATGCATGTATATCTAGGTTCTTTGTTTCGAGACATGCATGATTACAACAGAACAGAGAAAATAAATAAATTAATAAATAAAAAGACAAATAACAGTTCTCAATCAAGGTACATACTTCGGTGTCTTGCCATGAGATTGAAAATTATTTATGCAATTTGGGTTAAAAGATTAAGCATATAGCTAGTAAGAAAACCTAGTTTCAATTTTGTATATCTTCACCACTACATAAATAATGTGTTTTATCTTCTAATATAGTAATATAGAATTTAGATAATGGAATGAACATAATTTTTGGGCACTGGGCAATTTCAACCCTACTCATCCAATCCTATCCAAAGTCGAAAATTGATTCGTGACCAAGCAAGCAAACTCCATATCCCCTTACATGCTGCCACCAAGATTCGAATTCGGAACTAGACACTTAAGCAACTCAAGCCACTTACCACTTATGTTAGGGGATGTGGTTTGATAGAAACAAACATAACTATCAATATTATTATTTTTTGGTTTTGTGGTATGGCCCAGTTATTTTGGGCTTTTAGGGGTAGTAGGCCCAATAGTTTTTGTTATAGAGCCCAACAGTATTGCCATTTCACGATTAAAAAAAAAAATCAAATAAACAACTATGTTTTGGAAAATGAAGAGAAGGAAGGAAGGAAAGGAGTTATGATTACGTAGCAGACGGTGAGGCAGTGAAGGAAAACGATCAATGGGGAACACATTTTGCTTCTTCTGCGGCTGCATAGGGCAGTCACACGTGGCGGTGGTGGAGCGTTGGGGCCGTTTCGAGAGGCTTGCTCTCCCTGGCTTCCACTTCTTCAACCCCTACGCCGGCGAATTCCTCGCGGGCCTTCTCTCCACAAGGCTCTCCTTCCTCGACGTCCGCATCGAAACCAAGACCAAGGTAATAATTAGATTATAATTAATGGTTAGATTGTATCGATTATGGTAGATCTGAGATCTGAGATCTTCATCATGCATGCATGCGCAGGATAACGTGTTCGTGCAGTTACTGTGCTCGATCCATTACAGAGTGATAAAGGAGAACGCCGATGACGCTTTCTATGAGCTTCAAAACCCTCAGGAACAGATCCAGGCTTACGTCTTCGATGTGACTCGCGCTCTCGTTCCAAGAATGACTCTGGATCAGTTGTTTGAGCAGAAAGGTGAGGTTGCGAAAGCGGTGCTGGATGAGCTTGAGAAGGTAATGGGAGCGTATGGATATAGCATTGAGCACATACTCATGGTTGATATTGTGCCCGATCCTGCTGTTCGTAAAGCCATGAATGAGATCAATGCAGGTACGTACTCTTTTAGCTATACACTTCTACCACTGAAGTTTCCAGTATTTGCTTTCTTGTTTCTAATTTCACTGTTAACAATAATCGACTTAGGTTGGTCATAGCAGTTAGCTTATTAATTAGTACCATTAAGCAAGCGTAGGGGTTTAAATTCGGCTTTATGCATGACGCAATCCATTGGTCAACGAAAAACCTTTAAATAAAGTCCTATGAATTAATTAACATAGTATTAACCTTATAAATTAATCTACGTGTATTAATGTACACCTCCATACATCCTTATTTTCTTCTTCTATTTTGATTTTCGTATTGATGTACATTATTTTTATGCTATACGTAACTGCTCTTATGCTATGATATGGCGATACATGTAGCATTACTTTCATATCTTAATAAACTAATTTTTAGGATTGAGTTAAAACTAATTAATTATTTTTTTATTATATATTATATATCTTGATATAATTAGGATACAAAAGAAAACGAGTAACTTAATCAGGAATGATTATTGATGTACTTGTGATCAGCTCAAAGGATGCAACTTGCTAGTGTATACAAAGGAGAAGCAGAAAAGGTGCTTCAGGTAAAGAGAGCAGAGGCTGAAGCTGAATCCAAGTATCTTGGTGGTGTTGGTGTTGCAAGGCAGAGACAAGCCATAACAGATGGATTGAGAGAGAACATCTTGAACTTCTCCCACAAAGTGGAAGGAACCTCTGCAAAGGAGGTTATGGATCTCATAATGGTGACTCAGTACTTTGACACAATCAAGGACCTTGGAAACTCATCAAAGAACACCACAGTTTTCATACCACATGGACCTGGCCATGTTAGAGATATTACTCACCAGATACGTATGGGAATGATGGAAGCTGCCACTGCTCACGTAAACAGTGAATGAGTTTTCATATTTTTGGGTCAAACTTCTATTTCTACTTCTTTTTTTCATGCTTGTATGGATTGAGTTGATATGGTAGTTTAAATAGAAAATTGAAAACAAGAAATTACATAAATATATTTGAAATTAGAGGCTAAAATACAAAACAGATGACACACGATTTTTTTATGGTATTTTTTTTTCCTATCATAATAAGAAATCAGGGCAACAGAACCAGAAAGCTTACATTTAAATTTTAATCCAATAAAGCAGAGAAATGTGTTGGGTTCAATGTGAATGAAAACTTATAATTACCCTTTTCCTATAAATTTATGATATCGTATGCTGTATACAATAATATAGTCATGTCATTTTTTGTTCCCTTTTCACCTTAGTCACCAAAAAAAAAAAATATAGTCATGTCACGTATGCACAATTATATATAGGTACATTCTTGTATTTTGTTAAAAAGTAAATGTTAATATGGATATATAAATAACAAATAAAAAGATGTTTCATGTAATATCATCTAATGTCAAGGAAAATGGATTGGATATCCATTTTTTTCTTAAAAAAATTACTTGAGTTTAAATTCAACTATTATAATTTTTTTTTAAAAAAAAGAGAGAAAACCTTATGGATTGAAGCAAATATTGAACAAGATTTTTGTCAAATTCATAGCTATACAGAATATAACATGTATTGGTCATGAAAAAGAAAAAGAGAATGAACGTGTGCTTGATGTTAAGCTTTCAAGTGTCAATTGTTTGTAGGATGATCACACCTTCCGAAATAGTAGATTTATTTGGAAAAGTGTGATCGACCTAAAATGTGAACAAAAAAAAGTTGCTTTTGTAATAGATAATACTTTTGTAGTACAACAAAGTTTGTAATCATATCTAATTAAATAAAAGAAAGGTTCCGCTATCTACATCCTTTTAGTAAACACCAAATTGACACTCGTATAAAATATGATGATTGAGGCATTAATCACCTTTTCTTTTTTGTGGTCCGTCCATAATAACCGTATTTTTATACAAATGTAAATGTGATGTTTGATAAAAGAGCGTGTGGATAGCATTATTTACGCAAATTACATTTTAAAAGCTTTCAAAGGAAAGATAATTAAGTAATTAACTTTTAAATAATGGACTGGGGTCAAATGTCCCAGAGAAGGACAGCAGCCCGTTGACCTCTATGCAGTATACCAAATTTCACATGAAGAAGTCCCATGCTGCCATGCTGCTTGATATGACAAATACCTACTCTTGTCACTTATATTTCCTTTATTTCGAGAGCTCATTCATTCTTCTCCTGTGACAATATTGATAATCTCAACACTTGTTTTCTATCATATTCCAGTATTTAATTCATGTGTTGTTTATTTAAACCGTTATAATCCAATATAAAAGAATGAATAACCTAACCTGGGGTGTGGGGAGAGGAGATAGAATAGTACACTATTTTCCAAATCGTTGGTTGTTATTGCAAACTGCTCCAACATTTACTTATCTTCACATCATGATTTCCATAGTCGCCAACATACATTATTAGGAAAGAGCTCTTTATTTCCCTAAAAATAGAAGTAATAATCAAGTGTTAAGGTGTCATAATGACAAAATACTAGACCATAATAATGATCTAACATGTACTATCTTCAATATTGAAACATGAGAAGAAAAACATGAGACGCAGAAACTAAGATTTAATCATGGAGGGGAACATTGAATGTGTGAAGATTCTTTGTAAAAGGATGGTATTTTTTCCTGTGTCAATCATCACATTCTTCTCTCCTAAACAAGAGATGGATTGGAAATGATGAACACTGGAATTATATCATTTACCCTAAAATTAAAAGAAAAAAAAAGAACTTGCCTTGCCTTGCCGACATGATCCACTTTCACTACACCAACTTGAGTACACAAAGATATAAATCAATTATGAACTCAGCAATTTTAGCATTTTATTCCAATGAGTTCGGTTAGTCCCCATAAGTTTTTCAATCACTTCATTATTTGATTTGTTATGGATAAAACTTTTATCAATTATAGTACCAAGTGCCATATAATTGAAATCTTTGATTAGTGTATATTTTGACAAGTTGAAGGGTCTCATGTCTAGTATACCTTAACATTAAGGGAGATTGGTATAATTTACCCTAAATTTTAATATGAACCTACCCATAAAATGTGGCATGTGAAGTAACATAAGTTAATTAATTATGTGGAAAACACATGCATTGAGTTGATTATGTGTATTGAATCAGCATACACTACTTGAATCACTATGAGATGTGACCTGAGTCTACAACTAGAGTGAAAAAATGATATGACATATGTCCACCAACACCGAAAGCCTAGACCTACTGAACTAGATACCTATTGTTCAAGGTTAAACATTATCACCTGAAATTACATGCAAAAAGCAGCTCAATGATGCTGCTTTGTTGTAATTTCACAAAAGCTAGTGTTAAAATTTTTTTGTCAAAATGATAGAATATGTTATGATTAACTCGAGAAATAATTGTATGTTCTTCAATTTCATTGAATTCGTGCACTAAAAACATTCGCAACCACTTATCTTTTAGTTTTTATAGAATTTTTCAAAATATTATAAATCAAAAGAAGTAGCTGCAAATGTCTCTAGATAGAACACTTATTCAATGTGCTCTCTCTATGAGCATTAATTCTTAGATGAATCAGTGAGTCCCGGTTCTCAATTTCATCAATCTACCCTTATGATTATTGACAATTTTCGGGATATGGAGCATCTCTATTGCATTATTATCCCTTCAGCCATATCATGTACCTTTTTGTGCCGACATGCATCCATGTTTTCCCTGTTTTTCTTTTTATAGACTCCTTGCTTTCTACTTTCTCCAAACTTTTCAGCAATCATGAAAAGCAAAACTGGACAATTCTGCAAACCATTTTTCAAAGTTAAGATAAACAGTTCACAGATCATGCCCCACTAACAAGGCATATTATCACAGAAATCAATGGTTAAAACAAAAATTACTGTTAGGTATGGTTCATTAGCTAGGCAACAAGAATAGAAAATGAATGGATTTTATCATTGGAAAATTTTACAAGATGTTGTTATGTGTGAGATTTTTACCATTGGTGAAAAAGGTGGAACCAAATATAGTACCCAACAATAGTTAAATATTTAACCAATGAATTTTACTTTGAGGTATTGTGGAAAACAGTTTTACACGTATATTCAATTGTTGCATCAGCAAAAATAACTATATTTTACATTAAATGTGTCAATACTCATTCAAAAGAGCCGATGTGATTAGACAATTGTGCAAAACATGTTACACTATCAAGACATCAAAATTGAACTCTTTAATCAACTGTGAAAATCAACACACAACTAAGTCATGTGAAATTTTCACCGGATAGAATTCATTTTGGTAAACACATTTAGAATCTGAGTGTTGATATGTAAGGGAAATGAAAGGTACTTTTATACCTCACTTTTCTTTGACCATGACAACCAAAAGCAGTGACATGAACACCACTCCCACCAATGTGGGCCTAAACCATGTGTCAGAGATAAACATACCTGTAAGATTCTTTCTTGTGTTCTTCCGAGGTTGACCCACATCATGACCAGGGATGGTTTGCCACCCACCCTACTGCTTCATGCAAATTTTGTGAGCCTTCTACTTTTGTGTCATTTTGTAGTTCCCTTCAACATGAAACCTTCATGTAATCAGGTCATGGAGTGTCGTGTGTAAATCATGCTCTTTGAGATGTGCTTCTTTTTATCTACATTGCCATAAATTTCAGCCGATCTTGTTCAAATTATTAACAAATAATGCTCAGAAATTACTGCACTTATGACTTTGAAGTTAAGATTTTCCTGAAACATTTATGCGTAGAGATTACCTCACTGGTTTGCAGCAGCATGATCATTCTTAATATCAAACCAGCATGGTCATTCTTAATATCTGTTGACAAGTGAAATCATCAACAACTTTATGACTTCATACAACTGATTGACTGAATAAAAAATGTTTGATGTGATGGTAAAACATGAAAATTGTCTTAATATTAGGATAAAATATGAATAATTGCCGATATAATCCCTTATTTGTTGCAAATACAGTTGGCTAACTCCAACTGTATGGTCAATGTTCAAGTGGTTTTGATTTAACCAAAGGAACATGAAGTAAAACAATATTATTCAGCCAAAGAACCTGATTATCTCAAACTTCTTCATGAAGCAGTTTGGTCAAAGCAATGAGACCTTTTGTTATTTGGTCAACTTAGTTTTGAACAAAACATGAGCACTAAATTATTTGGATGTGATGGAGATAAGGTGGTGAAACAGTAAGATATTCAATCTTATTCTTGTCAAAAAAGTGAGCTTGACAAGCAGAAAACTTAGACAAAGCACAGTGCCATGGCACATAAAAACATGAACCACTAGTGAAATGCATTTACAGAAAGTCATTGTAAGACTCTTTTTCATTTTATCAAGAAGAAATAAAGTGAATGCACCCCTTCCAAAGTTGATGCCCATTCAAGTGAAAAATGGAAATTGCTCCAGCCTTAACATTTTCTGTTTTAAACACTGACCATAAATCTCTATATGGTTTTAAGTTCCATATATTGTGTATCAATGCTTGGTATCAACATCATACCAATTTCAACAGCCTAATAATGATACACAGAAATTAAAAAGACAATAATCAACCTAGAAAGGTTCAGACTGTTTCCTTGGGACTTTAAAATAGTGATTCAACTTATTAACATTGCCAGTGAAAAATGATACTTTAACAAATGAGCAGAAGTTCCAAACTTAAAAAATTCAATTAATGGATTGGGAAAAACAAAAGTTGATTCAATAGAATAAAAAATGAAATCAGTCACTAACATTCTTCATAAGCCCCTTCTAATGTTCATCTGTTTCAATCACAGGTTAAGAAACCTGTTTCTTCACTATAAACAAGTGAATAACTGAAGATTTCTGGAAAGAATAG
>JASCZI010090654.1:113288-127325 GCA_036250425.1 Stylosanthes scabra | reverse complement strand
TCGGTTGAGTTTAGAATATTTTTTCGGTGGATTATAGAATATTATTTAGGTGGATTCTGGGTTATTGTAATCAGAACCAAACGAAACATAACAGGAATAACAACAATAATGAAAACGACAGCAACAACAACAATAAAGATGAAGAAAAAGTTGCAGACATGAAAGAAGAAGAAGACGATGAAGACCACGAAAAAGTTGCAGACATGGTGGAGGAAGAGGAAGAAGAAGAAGAGGAAGAAGAAGAAGAAGAAGGAGGAGAAGAAGATGATGATGATGAGATGATGATGATGATGATGTAGATGTAGAAATAGAAGAAGGAATGAAGGAAAGAAAAAAAAGAAGAAGAAGTAGAAGAAGATGCAGAAGAAAGAAGGGAGGAAGGAAGAAAGAAGGAAGGAAAGAAGATGCAGTTGAGTTTAGCATATTATTTCGGTGGATTTTAACATGTTATTTTGGTTGAGTTTAACACATTATTTAGGTGGATTCTGGGTTATTTTTTGGATTGAGTTTAGAATATTATTTCGATGGATTATAGAATATTATTTAGGTGGATTCTGGGTTATTGTAATCAGAACCAAACGAAACGTAATAGCAATAACAACAACAACAATGACAACGACAGCAGCAACAACAACAATAAAGGCGTAGAAAAAGTTGCAGACATGAAAGAAGAAGAAGACGATGAAGACAACGAAGAAATTGCAGACATGGTGGAAGAAGAAGAAGAAGAAGAAGAAGAAGATGGAGGAGGAAAAAGAAGACGACGACGACGAAGGAGGATGATGAAGAAGAAGACGGCAACAATGAGAAGGATGAAGAAGAGCGTGTGTACACGCGCTGTTAGTAGGCGTGAAATTGTTAACTTTCTTGATTTTCCACTTGGTTAGTAAAAACCACTTGTTCAAATAGCATTATTGTTTAATACACTTGAATGAATAGTGTAAAGAAGAATTAAAATAGGTAAGAAGTAGGAAGAAAAATATGTTGAATTAAAAAAAATACTAAAGAAAGAGTATAAAGAAACTTACGATAAAGAAAACTCACAATGGATGAACATTAAAGGTGCAATAGATTGTAAATTCTTTTATATAATAAGGAGTAGTTTCACTAAAACGAATTTATAATATAAAAAAACTGTGCGATAACAATAATATAGTCTAAGAACAATCTTTATTATGAATAATAAATTGCTATGACTATATGAATCATGCCGTTTTGAAAAATTAATGAAATTAATATGCAAATTGAATGTGCTGTTTTGATTTTAAATTAAATGTGAGATTAAAGTATATGGATTGTAACTTGTAAGGAAGGGCAAGTGAGATATGTTTTGAGAGAAAATGAGTATAACATTAATTAAATACAAAAAAAGAAATAATTGATTGTTATTGGCTAAAATCCATTGATTATCAAACATTATTCATGTAAAGAGCCTGACTGAAAGAAAAAAAAGAAAAGGGTGAGTGAGTTTGGTGTTTGTTTTTTTTTTTTTTTCAATGAATTTTTTGTTTAAAGAATAATTATTGCAATTGTTTTGTGGAATTTTCATAACTCATAAGTCATATGGAGGCATGAGTCAACCAAATTTGTACTTCTCAGTTCTCACCGAGGAACAATCTATAAGAGCAGAGGCTTCACCATAGATGCATCATGCATGCATTTAATTTTCATTTGTTTTATTTTGTATATTCAACATTCAATTAACATTCATAATCTTTATTTTGTAGTATTATATGTAAACAATAATTTCCTAACCAATAAATTAGTTAATAAAAAATAAAATATTTAAAATTATTATTTATAAAACATTCATAATAAAAATTATAGAATATTCGATATCTAAATCAATTATCAGTCAACTTTATAATTTTTTAGAAATAAAATATCTGAAACTTAAAAAAATAAAATATTTAATTTAACTTATCGAATGATGTTGACTGAATTTTTATTCATTACTTAATAATTATTGATAAAAAAAAATACAAACATTGTTTTTATTTATTTTTAATTGACAAATACGTATACATGCATCATATATCTTAGTAACCTACTTCCAACCTTTTAATTTGGTTATTTCTCAAATATAGGTTGAGAAGCTATATAGAATACAAAAAAATATTTTTAAAGTACTAAAATTATATTAAAAATAAATAAATTAATTAAATAAGAGAGACCTACATAATGTATTATTTTCTCTCCCGTTTCTGCAAAATCTGTATCTTTTCTGTATAGAAGATTTGAAGTAAACACTCTTTGTTTTAGTAATTGTCTTCGTATGAGTATATTATTAGTAAAAAAAAAAATAATGCTAGAGAATCAACATTAGGAGACCAATAAGGAGTTAATAAGTATAATTAGAAAAATAGTGGGTGATAAAACGAAAGAGAAAAAAAAATTAATATTGGCTCCCATTGTCTCCTTGGCTCCAAAGACTTTCTAAAAAAAATATGAGTACATTATTGCATTTTTTTTCTACTTCTATTTATTTTCTTTAAAGAAAAAGAAATTAATGAATTATTAAGTAGCTAACTTGAGTAAAACTTAAGCTAATCAATTTGCAAAAGTCATTGAAGTTTGAAATTATTACTCGGAATTTACAACATATTAAAACTTAGCAATTTATTAAAATATGAACATGTGGGGAATGTTGAACAAAATATAATTTATTCAACAAGAGCACCACCATATTGAAAAAACAAGGAGAAAATTTTGTAGAAGTAACAAGGCACGTTTTACATACTTTCGAGCTACATCATTTATGCTAGATTATTAAAGTTACACAATATAGTAATTCTATACCAACAAACGTGGAATACCATGCCAAAAAAAAAAAACGTGGAATACAATAATTGTTTATTAAGTCACTTTTTATTTTTTATTTTTCAAAAACCCATATTTAAAAAGACACTTTTTTTAGGTCACTGGAGGTAAATCCTTGAACTAAGTGTCGTTATTTAAAAACACATATTTAATAAACTACTTTAGAAAATTGCAAAACTTTAACAAGGCCACCATTCAAATTTTCACAAAAATAATAACATATTAGATATACATTTCTTTTAAAAACTTAATTGTTGTTGTATTTTTTGAGTTATTTTATTTTGTCAGCAATATAAAAATTTAGATACTATTTTAATAATTTATCAAATCTCTAACTAAAAAATATATATTTAAACCTATAAGTCTCTAAAAAATAAAAAAGAATAATATTCGAGGTTAGAAAATGGGATCAAATAATAGACCCACATGTTTAAACTGGTAAAGAAAATTGATACATATAATCGAAAGCAGAATCTTGCTTTAATCATAACAATTATACGAATCCAAATTTCTTATGCGATACGTCTCCTTGTCTTAATTAACATGACACCTACTATATATAAAAACCATTATTTGTCTCCTTTAATTTGTTTATTTATTTCGGTTTAAAATTAATTTACGTATATCATTATACATTTCTGTATATCACATTTATAACATAAAAAAATATAAATATCAATGAAAAATAAAATTTTTATGTTGATGTTTATATTTTTTTAGTATTATTAATAGAAAAAATATAGGTAATTAATAATTTTTTAATTAATAAATCAGCTAACAAAAAATAAAACATTTAAAACTATTATTTATAGAACATCTACAATGGAAGCCATAAAACATCTGAAACCTAAAACAATCAATAATCAACAAAATATATATATATATATAACATCATCCGAAATCTATAAACAGAACATCCAAAACCTAAAGAAATAAAACATCTAATATAAATTATTGACTAATATTGACTAATTTTTTTATTAATTACCTAGCATTGTTGTTATTAATAATATGTACGAAAATATTCAAATATATGATGATACACCTAATATTATTGTCTATACACTTTATACTACTAAGAAGGCATGAGACTATAACAAATGCAATATGAAAGAACAAAATTGCGAAAACTTAGTTACAGGTGACCCCACTAAAATTTGGTGGGGATGTGTTGAATTAATTAAAGGTAATTATGGTTTGTATAAAGATGTAATAATGCCTAATAAGTAATAAGTAATAACCTTGCTTAATTACTTACAATTATAGGTGAAATCATGTCTCTATTCAGAGAACTAATCAAATGCCGGGGTCCATCATAACCCTAATTCACGTTAAATAAAAAAATGTAGCTATATTCCACTTTTGTTATGATGATAATTGTAATCTTTGCAGAATTAGCATAATCATTCTTTTAATTATATATTATGGTCCCTTAATTAGCTTCATTGAATTTGATTACACAGTCATACATACGTGACCCTAGAAATTCTGCAACCTCAACATGTTTCACCTGTACAATTATCAAATACAAGAATCATCAGAATTCAAAGATCATGTTAATTGAGCAGCTAGAAAAATAATAATGAAGTGAAGTGCATCACCATTCCAATCTTGAGTGAATCACATTTAAATTGGGAGTAGAGATTTGTTTCTATTCCGCGACCCTGCAAAAGAAACACGAGTGCATGAAAAATCAGCTACTAATTAACTTATAAAAATAGGTAAATACTTAGGTGCAGTAAACTTAATGTAAAATTGCTTGTTAAAAATCATTAGATGATTTGATATATTTGAAAAAATTGTAATCTAACGGTTTAGAATATCAACTTCATGTGAAATTAGCTACAGACAAGTTTTCATGGAAAATACTTAGAATGAAAATAAAAAGGAAAGAACTCACCATCCCTTCTAAGACAACAAGATCTGCATCAATGGCATGGTAAGCAACCTCCTTAGACACCCTTCTAAGATCAATAACCTGCAAGCCATTATTGAATCAAACAAGAAACTAAAATGTAATCAAATCAACCTTCAACTCAATTATTTGTGAATGCAGGGCCAAAACTATGTCGATTTACAGTTAGTTTTTCCTAACATAAAATGAATACTGTAAATTTTCTTACAGGTAAATCATTGCCAGAGTTGGCTATTAACAGATTCGAAGTGCTGACACCGGCGAGAAATCCTTCGCCGTCCCTTAACTAGCAAGTAACATGGCAGGGTTAGCACAGAATTCTGTTCTAATATAAATTTGCTAACCCTCTTTGTTCTTGTTACCTTTGATATAATTGCAATTAGCTCTGAGTATGTGACATCATTGATAGAAGGCAAGTCATTAGCAGCCAATACAACCTGAATTCAAATTCAAACCATCAAAAGCAACTTCAGTTGAAACTTGAAAGATTAATTTCCTTGTAACGCAAGTTAAACCCTAAACCCTAAATCTTAAACAATGTCTGCGAACCTGGCTACCGCGTCGAAGGAGCTCTCTCGCGAAAGGCAAAATACCCAAAATTATGTCTGCACCAGAGTTATCAACAAATATGATAACCTGCAATGATAGAGTGACTGATTAGTGATTAGGACACTATTACCACAACAGAAGCTATGTCAAAATTTTTGTGTTTCCTTAGAAATATATATATACTTGCCTTCTTCCACTTCTTTTTGCTCCAATTCATTTTGAAAGTATCAAGATCATCGATAATCCAAGGCCGAGGGACAAGCTTTTCGCACGCAGACGAAAAGGACATTCCTTCCCTTGAGAAAGCCTCTGCAAGCTTCATGAAATTGAGGGAGGAAACTTAAGAAGTTAGCACATAAAACTGCAATTAGAAATACAGGTTAACTTAAACTTAGATTAATCACTTGTTAATCACACCATTATACCAAGTGACCAAAACTGCATTATGGCAAATCAATCAACCTACCTCAATAGAACCAAGGTCGAATACATTCCCTGCGAAAATCCCTCTAACTAGACTCTCGAGTCGCTCGCCTTCATCTTCAATGGAGTCATTAAGATGAACAACGCTCTCAAATAGGGAGATAGCCTTTAAATTCTCTTCCTCCTGATAAACACATTCAAAGAATGCAAAATCTAAATTCAGACCCTGCAAAGCAAGTAATCTTAACAAGACATGAACAAGAATTTGCCTTGACTTTCTTGAAGATATCTGTGAATCCAACTTCTCTAAGAACTTGCTCACGAAGTCTGCATAAAAGCTACATCCAAAACCAAAACCTAAATGAACAATCAACAGAAAGCAAACACAGAACTGAAGAGAGTAATTCAGCTGAAAGATTTACACGGATATCAAGAGGGACTCCATGACTTGCAGGATCTTTCTTCAAATCTTCTAGTATTTCAGCATACCTTAATAAACATCATTTCTTTCATTCTCAGCATGATAAAAAGAGTGAGAGTGTGTGTTAAAGAATATCATAGAGAAAGGGTTACCTTTGAGCAAATGTTTCAGCTCTATTTGCAGCATCAGGAACAGAAGAATCAGTCTGAGCACGCTTCCTGTGGCAAATCAAACAAAGAAGAAGAAACATTGAAGTAATGCATCAACTACAATGTAGGGATGAATCATGAATGTGGTTTCACAAGAAGAAGAAGAAGAAGAAGAATACTTGTAGGAAGGGATAGTATTGAGGAGGAGATTAATCCAAGAAAGCTCAATGGGAGCAGTGACATTTGGATCATCAGAAGGGTGCCTCCAAGGAATGGTGCATGCACTGTAATCTTCATTCAACAAAGGGAACTCTACCAACTCTGATGAACATGTGCTGCTACTTCTCTTTTCCATTATTTCGTCTTCTTCTGATATATACATATGTCAATCATTGTTACTGAACAAGTTTTAAATAAGACATGTAAGTGTTTGAGTTAAATATGTACCTATACCAAGTGTTTTTGAGTGAGCATAAGAGAGGAAGTTGGGTTTGGTTGAAAGGGTATTAAGATAGGAGGAGGAAGAAGAAGAGAATAATAATGATGGAGGAGGATTGAAATTCCAGGCAATGCTGCTGCAACATGGTGACATGAACAACTTGTTACATGCTGATAACCTTATCATAATGTGTCTTGTGTGTTGGATTCGAATGGATTTGTTAGGAAAATTCTTCAGCTCTGTGTATCAGTCTGTAAGGTTTCATTTGTTGAGAAATTCTTGGGAACATGTTTTCTGTATTTGTTTCTTAATTTTTTTGTTATTAATATTTGTCTGGTGGAGGTTTAATTGAGATTTGTAGCGGAACATGGTCCACTATTTCGGTTTTGGAACTTCTGGCGGACAAATATACCCAAAATCAAGTCTTACAACTTAAATTCCAAACACCAAGCAACTTAATACTTCATGACATACCTTTGAAGACAGGTTAAATTTGTCACGAATTAGTTTCATCAGAGAAAATAGAAATGGAAAAAATATAAAGGATAAGTAGAAGAGAAAATAAAGGAAAATATTCACGTTATTTGATTGTATATTTTGGTTATGAATTAATTTATGTATATTATTATATACTTTCGTATATATCTTTGTGAAAAAATGTAAATATTATCATAGAAAAATAAAATTTTTATGCTGATATTTAAATTTTTTTGTGTTAAAAATTGTGTATATAAAAATATATAATGATACATGTTGGTTATATATCTATGTTATGTTCTGCACACTTTCTTATGGACTAATATATACATTTATAAAGCTCATTCAAGCTAAGACTTCTCAGTAAAATGTTATTAAACTCATTAGATTTAAACCAGTTCTTTTGTTAAATAAGGTTTAATACGATTCATCTATTGATTAGCCAATTTAGGTTGATGTTAATAAAAATTCAAATTGTGAGCAAATTAGTTTTCGGTGTACTAGATTGGAATTCCATGCTAGAAAAAATAAAACTTCTATTGATATTTTTGGACATTACTAAACTATATGATTTAATGAGTTCAAAAAGAACCAAGGCAAACTATAGACACAGCCCAATTTGTAGTCCAGAAAACTCGAATGACCTTAATCACAAACATACCGGTTTACCTGGAAAAAAAAAACTAAAGAAAGAAAGAAAAAGCCTATTAGACTTTTTCTCGGCCATGCCTATTGGAGTAATTTGCAAATATTTTCTGCAACCAACGAACCAACAATATTTAATTTCCATCTTTATTAATTCTACACAAAACTAACATGCAAAATTATAGGGCATCTTTTTAGTCGTTGATGTTAATTGATTTTAATTATTTATTGATTTTATAACTAAAATCAATCAAAATCAACGGATGAAATACTATATATCGCCGTTTTCGCGGCATACCGTATAATCTTTCTATAAATATTTTTTTTTGACATAAAGTTATAAATATTATGCTCTTATTTAAAATCAATTTTTTGACAATGACCAAGCTCAAACAATAATGTTCATTTTGTAAATTGTATTTCATTTCAACTTAAGAATCAACACCAAACCGACCCTAAAATGAGAAGAAGAAAAAGATAGAAAAAAAGAGGAGCATCTTTGATGGGGTCATAATGAAAGAAAGATGAGTGTGAGATCAGAAATAACCAAAAGAGACAAAGTCTTAAACATCAGTTATGACATTTTTCAACAGGAAATAAAATCGTTTGGTTACTTTATTTGTTAGGTCCCTAGTCCTTTTCATTATTAGGTCACAAAATACAAATTTCACAATATCCAACTAACCCTATATAGATCCCAATTCATCCCTAGCCTTATTCCTTTTACTTTTCTTACCCTCTATTCAAATAGGCCATGATTAAAGCAAAATTATATTATTAATTAGATTAAGTAAACAAAGAGGAAGTTTAAAACTTAGAAGATAAACCAAATAAAAATAAAAATATAAACACAAAGTTTTATTTGGTTGGTTGATGTAAAGTTGATGGTTGTGCTGAGTGGACCAATTAACAAAGTTGCATATGATATGAGCTTCTTCTAATAAATAAATAAGTATGGTACAAACAATGGACTTTATGATTAATTTAATCAATTTAAAGCACCCCCAAAATACAGTTGGATCAAGCTTCACACACACCATTAAGACATATCATATCAAATCAAATATTTATACACAAAAAGTATATTGTACTCTTCTCTTCATGTAGCTGTCTCACTACAATTCTTAAATTCAAATATAATAATAAGTTGGCATTTATTTTATTATTAGTAAGTTTTTTAACATTTATTTCTTTATCTGTCACAAATAATTTCATAATCAATTATGAAAGAAATGTTTACACAGGTTTTGAGTCTGGGAAGAAGAAAAACATATAATTTGACTTGAAACTTTGTTCGTTATTTAAGTTTTTAGCATTTTTAAAGTATGTCATGAAATCAAATAAATCAATTTGAGTGTCAAAAAATTAAATTTTTTTTAATATGAAATTTATTAGATATTCATCCAACACTTGTGTCTTAAAAATTATTTATTTGAATAAGATTATACATATTTAAATATTATCATGTATTTTACGTATTTAACATTAGTTTTGATCAATATTTTTAAAATAAACATTGAAATAATATACATTATTATTTATTTACACAAAAAATATTTTAAATGTTTTATATATAATTAAAAACCAGATTAAAACATTTTTAAAAAAAATAGATGATGGTCTATTAATATCAAGTTTTAGATTATAAAAAAATATGCTACTTCTAAAAAAGAATGTTCTGTCCACGTTTGCATCTATCCAAAAAGTGTTATATATATATGTCTCTAACTCAGTCTAACTAACTACCTCTAAATCTTTTTTCTTTACTCCATATAGTTGATAGTTGTTCTTATTGTTGAGGGAAGAAAGCATGTTAGATTCTGTGGTAGAGTTCATAACTGAAGCAGCTTCAAGCACTGCTTTCATCTTCTGTTTCTGCAATTTGATCTTCATTCTTATTATCCTTGTGGACTTGAAGCCAAGCCTCATCAGTTTTGATAAGCAAAAAGTTAATCAACTCCATCACCATACTCATCATCCCATCAACACAGCTACACAAGGAACAACAACAACTTCCAAGTTTCTAGTCAGCAAAAACAATAATCCAACTCAACAAGATGAACAAGTTTTACCTGAAAATGCAGAAGATATAGAAGAAGTTGTTGCATCAGAGAAGAAAACAGAATCTGAAGGTAACAATGATGTTAGTTATTGTAATGAGGAAGAGGAAGAGGAAGAGGAGGTTGAAGGGAAGGATGATGAGCTGAGGAGAAAGGTGGAAGAGTTTATAGAGAGAGTTAACAAAGGGTGGAAAGCTGAATATTTTAGCAAATAAAACAACAATAATAATGTTTATTTGTTATGGGAAAATTTCATTATTAATTAGGCCTAAGGTTGGATTATCATGAGAAATTTTATAGTATTTACTTACTAGTTTGTTCTTTAGTTCTTAGTTCTTACAAACATTTGTAATTAGAATGCTTATGTTATTTTAGTAGAAATTAAGTTGAAAAAATGAAGCCAATAGTGATGAAAATATGACTATACATTTTATTTATTTGTTTCATAGTTTTGTTTTTAATGAAGAACTTCAGTGCTTGTCTACTTCAGAGTCAGAATAGAAAAGATTGCAAGAAAAAAAAGCATATAAAGAGCATATATATGTGGAGATTCCATTGCTATATATAAGTTTTAGCTTTCTTTTCTTGTTTCTCATGAAGATTGAGTAGTAGTTCCAAGACATTCTCTAGCCTTTTTCTTCAAACGAAATATACTGGGAACATCGATGTTCCTGTACTTTTAGCCGTTGATCTTAATTATATATATATTTTATAATTAAAATTAATTAAGATCAACGGTTAAAAACATAAGAACACCTGATTCTCGGGTATACCGAAAACGCTCCCCAAACTTTATTACTAGTCTACAAAGGGTGTTGTTGCCTACAATAAACTTATTAATTTCTGAAAAATTCTCTTTCTGAGTTCTTGTAAATTGCTCCTTAATATAGAAGAAAAGTGCTAGAATTACAGGACAGTTTTACTGCTATAATAAATTTGGCCTAAAAGAAGAAATGATAGCAGTATTGCACATGCACCTGTCTTGATTGGAAATTGGCAAACAAGTTGCATATATAATCCCTTTATTTGGTTGCTGTTTGAGGTTATATCTTATATGATACACAAAATCTGAATGAATCATGTTGATGTGGTGGTCCAATGAAAATTTGATATTTTCAGATTTGTCTGACTCTATTGTTTTTTGTTAAATCAAAGGAAGAGATTTCTTGATACTAAAATATTCTGAAACTAATTTAAAACCACATTTTAAACAATGTAAAACTCTAATGTAGTAAAAATACATTTTGATACTCCATATACTCTGATGATTGTTGAATAATGATTTTTATATAGATGTTAGTTGGAGTGTTAAGTGATCAAGCAAAATCCCAAACAAGTATAGTGGTTGGTTGGTATAGTATTTGATTGGTAGGTGAGTGAAGGGACTTGCAATGTCTGCATCATCATCATTTTTCCATTAACAAAATTACCATATGTCCATATCTGTCTTCTCCTTTCACTTTAGTACTTTATTGAGTATATTCTCTGGAGAAGAATAAATTTACTTTTGAGTGCAAATTTCCAAAAGAAAGGTAAGCCTAAAAGGCTGATATGCCATTTTCTTCTTTCACAACAAATAGTATTGTTAAGTTACAACAGTTCAGAAACACACATCCAATCACATCTTTTTTTTTAACATCTAACTGCTACAAACAATGAGGCAAATAAACATCAGAGATGCATTATCAGGAGAGCACAGACACATGACAAAAAACCCTAATAAAATAGTTTCCTAACTGAACAACCTAGTAACCAAGAGTGCAGCTTTTTGAATCAAAACCATTTGTAACACTCATCCGACTTGTCGAGGTTCTGTATTTGTAAGTTAAGTTGTCAGCATCAGTCAAGCATGAGTGAGGTTTGATTCTGCGGAATGCTAACGGATTCGCACCGAGTGGTATGTTTTAGCATGCAATCTCCGTATTCGTATGGCTTGGGTTAGACTCCTTATCGGGCAATGGATCTTTATCATCAGCAGACGAGTTCCGAGAGTCATGAGCATTGTTAAAGGAAACAATGTTCTCTCCATGAAATACAGTAGGTGTCATTATAGGCTTTACTCCACCAAAACTGACTCTTATTTCGTCACTAGAGACAACAGGAGTAACGTGTGTTGGGGTCACAGTTGATATGTGTTCCACCCTAGGCTTCTTCGATTTATGCTCGAGCTGGTGACCGGGAAGAAAACTGCCCACAACAACCTGATGCAGAAGATTAATGAGAGAAGTGCCGAAAGGCAACTATGACAATGCTCTTCACAAATGAATTATTTCCAAACTAGTCATATATTTGCAAATTTTCATGGCATGAGGTTTACCTGAACAGGACCTGCAGCTATCAGCAAACCGGCGAGTCCTCCTCCCATTACTCGACCATCTGGACCAGCTAAAGAGACGCTCATCCCACCAGATCTGCTTTTCGTAACTCCATTCTCAGTAGGCATAAAGGAACCAGACAAGGAAAGAATCTCAAATCGCCCCTTTAAAAGAATCAAATAAGTATGAGCTAATTGACTCTATCCACTAAGTGCTCATAAATGAAACAGGAAGATAGTCATAAATCAACACCAAGTGTGAAGCTAGACACTTAATGTTAAAGAAGGAAGATAACTGAGGCACCAATTAGCAATGTATTGAATCTCTGAATTAAAAAATTGGGGGAAATGGCACTCTCTATGTACTTCCCAAAAAATGATTCAGAAGGAAATTATGAATATATGAAAACAGGGGAAAAGAAAAAGAAAGTTAGTCATAAATCATAATCTGTCTACTTTTTTCCAAAGACAAGCTATAGAGTTACAATACATGCAGAAATTTATCATTTACTCTCAATAACATATAACTATGCCCTTCTTTGTAAATACGAAAAATGAAGCACATATATGAAGCTTTGAATCTTGGAGTGCATTTGAAAATTCAAGAAGGATATCTAATAAGTAAAAGATACAACAGCAGACGCACACGGCTGCATACTTTTTCATAACTCAATTCATTGCAACTGCCTTTTATGTGTTGGATTAGATGTTATTTAAACATCTTTCCATTGAGAAAGACAAGACAAACATATTTTATTTTTGTGCTGATGATTGATGAAAAAGGATTGCACTAACCTCATATGTTAAAGTACCCCCAGAAGATGTGGGTTGACGAAGTGTAACATTTGAAATCGTGCCATTTGCAGAGAGAACACATATACCTCGTGATCCTTGTTGGGAAAAAGACATAATCTTCATAGTAACATCCTGAGACAGGCCATAGGAACATCACAAAACACACACAAACACTGCATGTTAATAGTTATAAAATCACCACCATATGTAAGGGTTTGCCCAAACAAAATCATAATTTGTTTCACTTATTTTTCTTTGAACAGTTCAGCCAATTCAATAACTTACCATCTCTATAATCAAATAATGTTAACTAAAAAACTGTGATCGAAGGGAGCATCCAGGTAGAAGACAAGAGTAAGATAATCTCTCTAATTGAAAAACTCATTTCTATATGATGTGTAAGATTTAAGATTGCAAGGAAATGAATGGCTGTGTTCTGTCAATATGATAAAACAATAAATTAACTAGTAACTGCCATTTGGGATATAGAATTCAAGGGCGTTGAATAGAATACCTCGCCAGCATTTACAGTAAGTACATGTGGTGTAAAATTGGCACCAACTGAGTATTGGATCCCCTCACCTACAAAAAGGCATATATGGTAAGATGAGACTCGAGAGAGCATTAATGTTAAGTCTGAAGGGAAACTAGTTATATAATCTAATCGAATAATAATAACATCAATAATGAACAAATAAAGGAACTTGAATTCAATGACTCCCATGTTAAATCTTGCACCTCACACCCTACTAATCCTAATTTTGGATGTATCATTAACTTTATTTCACTTATTCACTAATCAAGTCGCACCTAGTGTACTATATGGAACTTAAGACCTTCCAATTGTATGCTTAGCAACAATGTAGTAAATATCATAACCATGCAGAAGATACTTTAAATGTACTCATGTTGTCACTAAAATTTGATCAATAATCAACTTTCTATACTTAATGACACTATGTACCTCCTTAAGAATGTATAAAGACAAAGGAGAAAACCTCATAAACATAATTAATGACCCGAGATTGAC
>JASCZI010090654.1:96032-109654 GCA_036250425.1 Stylosanthes scabra | reverse complement strand
CTCTTCATCAACCAGAATTGCTGCTGTCTTTGAGGGAGTAGAGAATGGCATATTGTTAAGTGAAACTGTTCTCTGCAACTTCTCACTCTGTATATTCAGTTCATCTCTGCCATTTGCCATGTTTGAATTCGATGATACTTTCGAAGTAATAGGCGAAAAAGGCTGCCTAGCAAGAGGCGGCGGTTCTATGTCACGAGTGCTTCCGGCACCAAATGAATACTTTTTGGCAGGAACACCAGCAATATCTAGTCCTCTTCTAGCTGCATAAACATGGGGAGAACAAATAATATTAAAATAATAGTTCTAAATGCATATATAGGTTATTTGTTCAACTTATGGCAGACAAAAACACCAACAAGAAAGGATCTATTGCTAGATATGCCGGGGGATATTGGAAAATCCACAAGCTACATGTATCTTTTGACTGCCTTTCTATATTAATTAAAAACATGCACAAAGCATTAGTTGGTTCCACAGTCTTAACTCTTACCAAGACAAAGGAAAATATAAACAATTTGGACACAACAAATTTTTATGAAGGCTTCTTGTGTCACCCTTTACGAGGAGAAGTTTTACACAATAAGTAAATAACATACCTAAGACAATTTTACAATAAAATAGAAGTCAAATGGTCATTAAAACTCTTTCAGCCAGAATCTGCAAGCCCTCAATTTTATCCGAAAAAAGGAAGCGGAAAGTAGAATTTAAAGAAATACCTGATGATAAGGAAACACCATCATCCACTTTATCTGTCTTTCTTGCAGCACGTGAATTAGCTTTTGAATCAGGTTTTGGAGTTTGAATCATTGCTCCTCCGAGGGAAACTCTTCTACTAGCTGCCCCTCCAGTTGACATCCTAGGTCCCTTTTTCACACTCTGGGGCTTCGAAGGGCTTGGCTTTGACCCATATAGTGCTTCCTGTTCCGCTATCATTTGTCCCTGAAGTTTCTTCAGATCCTGAAACAGAACATTAAATTCATTTGTTATGGAGAAACAACAAAAATATATATTTATTGATTTGATTGATACATGTATAGAACTTTGTGAAGAATGAGAAACTAAGTTTTTAAGAGGACCATACCCGCTGCCTGCGGCGTTCTTGCTCTTTCTCTTCACGTAATATGTTGTACTCTTCCAGCATGGAGAGCAGGCGAATCTAGAAAGGCACACAGAAACAGGAATCATTTTGCAGCAGATTTATTTGAGCAACCAAAAAAGCACTAAGCGACATCCAAGTGTTTTTTAGAAAATGGTTATGATAAAGTAGAAAGAGAACTTACACCATCATAAGTGAACTGAATGCCTTTTTCCTTTTCCCATGCTAAAGTTTTTGAGGTCAATGCATCTACTATTGCTATTTGAAAGAGAGAGAAATTATAGATTTTAGAGCACGCACATGCATCTTTATACAGGAAGCAGAACGAAAATGCACATCAAAGAAATTAATTCAAACACACTGCAATCTATTTCAAATGTAGGTTCCTTTTCCAATCTTAATCTTTGTTGTTTCATATGACTGGCTCTGAGTGATAATATGATAAAGATTACTAATTACAAACAAATAAATATACCAAAAAAGATCTTTAAAATAACCTGGGATTTTATTAACCAAGGCACGAGCTTTCTCAGCTCGCTTGAGAGTAAGATGAGCACCTCTCCCAGCATTGTATCTATTGTCATCCTGGAATATAAACAAAATGCGGTAAGTATGAATTTGAAAAAATGTTGAAATGGGATGGTGGCAGGATGATGCAGGCAACTAACCCTATTGTATTCCTCAAGCCAAGACTCCTCATCACAGGCTCCCAACCATTTCTCAACCTTTTCAAGTATTTCTTTTCTGCTTAAAGCTTCTTCTTTGACTTGAGCAATATGAACTTCAATTTGTTCAAGCACACACGCAGGGTCCACAGTTCCTGCAAAGAGACAGGACCTTTTAAGTTTCCAAAGGGAATAGAAAGTACAGTTGTGTCTAGAAATTCCTTTGTAGAAAATAGAACTTACCAGAGTCTATAGCTTCAACAGCATATTCCACTGCACTATCTACTTCTGGAACCAGGTGAGTCTTTCGACATATCTCCTCTAGTTCTGTTCTCTTCTTCAAAACAAGCTCTTTCATTTTGCTTGATTTTAACTCTTCTAATCTAGATACTTCTGCTTCAACCTGCATGAAAATTATTACCTCAACATGAATTCTGAACAACAGAACCAAGAAATATAGCCTTAAAAAATACTTTAGTCAAGTAAATTATAACTCACGCATTGGATGAAGTCCACAGACAAGGTGTTAGCTTCAGTTATTTCATGTTCTGAAGCAGCTATGTTACATGTAACATTCTGAAACATCTGTTGCTCCTCAATAGGTGTATCCATCAAGTTCCAGAGCTCCAGCATCGATGTTGCAAGATCTTGGAGCTGTCAAAACCATAAGCAACTTTGACTATATCAATCAGAAAGGAAGGATCACAAAATTCAAATTAGAAAGTGACAGAATAGGTCTTTACCTTCTGCATTCTCTGCAATTTAACTTCCCGAAGCTCTTGTATAGCAACAGCCAATCGTTGGATGGTATCATTACTTACACTGTTAGATCCTTCTGATTCCCCTAAACTGGGATGGATTTCAGTGATTGTCTGCTTAAAGTCTAAACTAAGCACTGAGCAGAGGGAGTTCAACGTATACAGGTGCTCCTGTACCTGCTTAAGGCGACTACTCTGCAATATACAAGCATCATCATTAGCTTTATAGTAATAACAGTATCTAGTGATATTATGTTGTAAGTTGATCAAACAGCAAAATATGAACCAAAGCAAACTATTACCTTTTCAATCTGAAGAGCCTGTAGCTGCTTGTGCAGATCTTCAAGTTTTCTCAAGGATAAATCAGTTTCATCAACAACAGCTGGAATATATTCTCTTGGTCCATAAATCTCCATTGAGATAACTTGAATTTGCTCTAGAATTTCTATAAATTGATTTCTACGCTCAAACTTCCTTTTACGCATCTCCTCCAACTGTGGAAGAATTCTTGCATGCTCTTCCTTTAAACTTCCAGCATTTTGATCAAACTACAAAATAAAAGAGATAAAAATCATACAGTGAGTGTTTACCGATAATTCAGGTAAGACAGGATGCAAGTTTCTTTACAATGCTAATTTCCCACTTCCAATTACTGTCCACATAAATCATTGCATTATGCAAAGTTTCAATCAGAAAATTAGCAATTCATAAAACATCTAACCTGTCTAGTATGGACTGGTCGCTCCCCCATTGCTGAACAGATGGTAGCAAGTTCCGCCTCGCAATCAGCAATTGCCTGCCTTAATTGAGCTCTATTACGATTCGCATGATCAACCTTCCTTCTATATACTTCTAGGCACTCTTGTTCAAGCTCAAAAAGCATTCTATCTCGATCAGTCTCATTCTCCCCAACCTCGTCCCATATTATCTGATAAATAAATTAAGGAAAACAATGAGAATTTTCTTCACTCTTTCACTATATTCATCAATTCATCTGCTGGTGGGGGCAGGTATAGTAGAAAAGATAACTGCAGAAAACTTGAATGAATGTTTTTACCTGAAGTTCATACAAGAGTGATCCACAAGTTGTTTCAGCTTGCAAAAGGGGATCACTTTGAGGTTTAGACATTTTGGATCACTTCTATCTGGCAAACCACACTCTCATTAGTCATAAATACTTGAAAAACAGAAAAAAAGTTTAAGAAACAAATCCGCATTCAAAATTTGACTGGGAATTAATGGGTCACATTACAAGATATGGAAACCAAGATAAATACTACAACAGATAAGCAATTACTAATTATTATTTTAAAAGCTAATAAATAAATATATATTTTTCTTTTTGGAAAAAAAAAATGTTTTCAACAAACCGATCCTAATATGGAAAGGAAATATTAGTATTGAATTTTGACTGAGGTCTATGACAAATTCACAGTCACAAAGTAAGAACTTCTGAACCCTAAAACCCAAAGCGATTATGACAAATTCACAATGATGGTAGCAAGGGAGCAAAACAGCTCAACAAAAAAAAACACACACACACACAGTCACACACTCCACTACCAACACACTGCAGCGAAAATGGCAGATCCCTAGAACTTAAATTTTCTGAATCGCACCGTATCAGAGGGAGAAACGAACACAACTAAACAACTCAAAACGGATAATTGAACCCCGAAACTCTAATTTCAAACTTATTTTAAAAATAGAAAGGAAGGAGGAAAGAAGGCACACGGCTTTGTTCTATTAATCAGATTCAGAGAAAAGGTAATATCGATCTGAGCTGGAGAGAATGATGAAACTAGCTACATTTTTTCAAAGCAAAATCAAACGCAGTGTCAGTGATTTTTTTTTTTTTTTGTAACATCCGCTACCCTCCGAAATCGAACAGAAACCGAAATGTGAAATTAGAGAATTGTGAGTGGAAAACTAACCTGAACAACACAAGTGAATATTTGATTTGACTGAATTTTCTTGGCGCTTCGATTTTCCTTCTGTTGTAACTTGTAAGAGGGAAAACGATTTTCCAGAGAGAGAGAGAGAGAGAGAGAGTTGGTGGAGAAAGGGTTTGTGATTTGAAGTTTGAATTTGTTGAGAAAGAAAGAGAGCGAAAGTAGCCGTTATGATTTGGAGGAGGGGACCGTTGAAGAGCGCTTTTTCATCCATTTATTTATTGCTCTCTGTCTTTTCTGTTACCTGCTGCTGTCTCCGAACAATTCAAAATTAAAAAAAAAATTACAAATAGAAACAAACAAATTTTAAGTTTTTAATGTATTTATTACAAAAAATTTAAAAACTTCACTAAAAATATAAGTTGAATTAAAAAGAAAAACAAAGGATTTTAATTCTAAGAACGAGGATGTGTTGTGTTGAATTATGACTTCATGTCAAAACCAAAAAAGAATTATTATGACTTCATGTAATTAATCACCTTAAAGAAAATAAAAACATGTTTGAATTTCAAATTCCAAAGAGAAACAAGGGGAGGAGAATATGATTTTCCTTTTTTCATTTTTTGGAGCGCTTACATTTCACTGCATTCATGAAAAATTGTAAAGTAACGCTGTTAAATATAATTACTATTCAATCCTTTTATTTGAACCTTTTTTTTAATTTTTTCATTAACTCCCAAACAAGGGTATGCTTCTCTAAAAAGGCTTACAACAACAACCACCCAGTTAAGCCTTGGTGACAAAACCAGTAAATAACTAAAACTAACAACCAAAAATAGCAGCTAAAATAATGCTAACTGATGTTAAAAAATATGATGTGGTATATTAAAAATCAAAACTTGGTAATGATATATCATCCCAACCCATATACAAATAAATTAATTTCTCTACAATGTTAATATTTTGTTCTATGAAAAGATACAACTTAAACTAGCTCATTTCCTACACAGTCACTCAAATAATCAGCACAGAATGCAGCTTAGTTGTCCCAAAAAGCATATGAAATGAATCCCGCGAATCACGATGCACTTGATCCTTCATATTCTCTCCTAATGATCTCCAAAACTAGCTCATTCCAGGTATCCACAGGGCCTGGCATGCACCAGTGCAAGCAATCCTGTGGTGGTGGCCTTCCGTCAGGGCCACGCTTCGTGATCTTGTTTGGATCAGTGCTCCTGTATGGACCAGGATGGCCATCATGCCTGTACTGAAAAACTTCAGTGATATCCATTAACTTCAACCTTGATGCATTTGTTACCTTCTCTATAGTACGCTTAAAACCATTAATCTGTTGTTCATGCATAACATTTGTGAATTCGTTTTCCACCAGTTCACCCGGACCGAGAGGCTTCTCCTTCCCGGTGCACGATCCACCCGTGTTCCAGGCACCACCCTCGTAGTGATCCGGCGAGTAAGAGCGCACAATTGTAAGTCCCGTGTAATTTGGATGTGCAAGAATGGAAGTAAGAATCGTTTCAACAGATATACCATATGCTTGAATACTATTAATCTTCATTTTCTTCTGATATTCCTTGGGCGGCGACCACAACTGCCCACCGACAATCTCATTGTTCAAGATGTATACGGATTTCTTGGCAAACCAATGACCAGAAGAAAGAACAACCACATCAAACATTGGGAGGAATTCCATCAACTTATCATCCGGAGCATCAAGATGGAGCTTATCCACACCAGCCTCAGCATAACCAAATGGCTCAGGATAATGTTTGACAAGCCACGAGGACCACATCCGCGCAATCATTACAGATGCGGACCTGAAATAATATCGTTGCATGTTACGATTTCCTCGATTCTTCGGTACCTCTACCTGAAAGCATCATGTTTTATATATTAGGCTTATTACTATGCAAAATGAATGCACGCTATGATGCACCCTGCAAAAACAAGCACACGCATATGTAGAAACCTATAATGCATGTATGCATGTACTGATGTACAGAGTAAACTCAATGCAAGCAAAAAAAATTGAATTTGATCATGAACATAGCATGGTGCAGCTGCAGCTCGAATGCCACGGGAAGACAATTCTTGACCTAGTGCCAAATGTTGTTTTTCTTGTGTCATTTTAATACAATTTGACTGGGAAAGACCACAATTGGCCAAAATTAGGCTGACCCTAAAGAACTGTAGACCGTCTGCTCCAATTTTAAAAAAAAGAAATGGTATCCATCTCTTTTGGAGCTTGATTTTCCCTCCTTACTTATCAAGGAAAAGTGCCACATAAAAAAATGATCAACTATACGAAATGGGTGCCATGAGGATTTTCGTAAATATTTTAAAACCTAAGCAAGGATAGGATATAATTGTAGCCAAAATGATACTTAATATTACGCAGCTGTATAATATTAGATAGATAACTGACTTTCTTAGATAATGTCAGATCAATTAATATCTGTAAACTAAGTTCATAGGCTGATAGTAACATCACATGAAAAGCCCCATCACTATAAGGAAAGTGGACAATTTATGGTCTGTTAGATGATGTATCTTGGCCAACCTTATCAATAATCTCATGTTAAGTATCTGAGGAAAGTGGAAAACCACACATTAAAAGCTAATTGTTTAAGAGGGAAAAACCAACTCTCCTTAAATACAACATCAAGCATCTCATACTAGCTGTTGTAGGACTTTGGGCACCCCATAATACCGAAGACCCTACACCCTAGAGAGCCAACGTCCACGGTGGCTTCACTCTATCGATACTGAGCTAGAGGTAGTCACTTCAGTACTTGCCATCAGTATTTAGTATTCACCTTAATCCAACCTAGGTAGCCCTTTCCATGGTGCCAACAACTAACACTGAAGCCATTATTAAGTATCAAAGGAAAGTGGGAAACTACACTTTAAAAGGTACTTATTAAGAGAGAAGAACCATTCACCTTAAATACAGCATCAAGCATTCCATACTACTGGCTAGAACTTTGGACACCCCATAATACCCAAGTCACTAACATCTCATAAATCTAATATACTAAAAATAAAAAGCGACCATGATAAAATAGAATGAAAAATCAGCAAAACAGTGAATTTTCCTATCATCTTTGAATCATCTTGTTTTCCATTCATCGCAGATAAATAAGTAAAAAGGAAATAACCTGCCAGAGAATACACAGCAATGATTCCATCTGGTTTCTTGCAACTGAATCTCCAATAAAAGCCAGGGTTTTCCCCCTCATCAACTCCAAAAATTTCTTCGGATCAAATCGTGGTAGGTCACACTGAGAGGGCTTCCATCGCCAATTCTCATAATCCTTGTCAGGCCTCCCATTAGCCTGGCAATTTTGCATCTGTGTAATTACTGGGCATGTATCATTTCTATATAATGGTCCCGATGGATCGTGTATCCAGTTTCCATGGTACAAATCACACTCTACAGAACCCAATCAGAAAAAACCAGTTAAACATAACCAAAGATATACATAGTATCTCCAACCAAATTATTTTTTAAAAGAATGGCTATATGATCGTCGCAGTATTTTGGTAATAAGATACACATACTATTTTTATCATCCTATCTCAACCAAAAGATATCTAATAATATTCACAAATCTATTGAATAACTCATTTATAATTTATAATATAAACAAAGATCAAGCTAGAGAGACCTTACTATGAAACCATACTAGCTTCAAGTTAAACAAGTAGAAGCAAGGAATCTAATTTCAAGCCAACATTCCAGGAGTTGTAGAAATATATAAATAGAAACATAGCTACAGCCATCTTATTTAACTGAAACAAAAAAGTAAATGATTTTCTGGCTATACTATTTCCACCTCTCTTTCCCTCTACTGAAATCTATACCCTATAATGGAACAACTGTAATCTGTGAGCCTGTATGTAGTACATAAGTTGAATACTAAATCTATACAAGTGCAAGTTCCGAGATATAATAATAAAATTAAACCAATTATGAAATTATTGCTCCAATGTGTTCCCAAAAGAGGTGAAGAAAAAACAACAATTTCATGTTGTAATCTTTTGTATAAATCAAATAGTGATAAAACAATATGATTATTACAACTGCAACCTGGATTAGCTGTATCAGCAGAAGATGCACCGGACTGATTGGTCAAATCGACAGAGGCCGGTTCCTCATTTTTATCACTACTTGTAACATCGGAAGTATCATTACCAGCCACCGGCAAAGTCGCAGTTGAAACCAAATCAACCTGTGAATCGTATTTAGAAGGCAATCCACTATTGGCTGCATCCTTGCTGCCATCAAATGAAGTTGAAGATTCTTGCGAATCAGAACCCGCTCTATCACGAGCTTCTATTTCATTCCCCTCCTTGTTAACCTGAGATTGCTCTGAAGTCGGCTCACTCGAGCCTTCTTGTGAGTTCGAGTTAGTATCAGTTTGTTCTATCCTGCTATCACTAGATTGATCAGATGAAACCGTGGGAGAATCTAGATCCGAAGATGGTTGAGCATCCTTAGAATCTTCATTTTTCGAAGATTCTGACACACCTATGTTAGCTGTACTATCTACACCATAAAAATGACTATGAACAGCGGATCCAAGAGGGTATGATACAAGTCCCCAAGAAGCATAAATTAAGAAAACTGCAAGTACTCCTACTGAAACTGCAATCCAAGAAATAGACTTTCGATTCGAAGACATTATGGGAGAACCTTTGGATGTAGTACTCCAAGCCATGCCTTTCATCAAACACCTACAAGCTCTATCCTAAACCCTGAAGCATGAAAGCTTTCAAAGAAGACCATAGAACAAAATACCTAAATTTTAATCATGAAACACAATGTTCAAGTGATGGATAATGAGATCATTAGATCAACCCCCAAATGCAGCCCTGCCATATCAACCAGCACACACAAATAATCAAAATATGATAACAAAACAAATCCTGACTAAACATGCAACAAGATAAAGATAATTTCATTTCTAAAATAGGAAAGTTCCAATTTTTCCTCGAAATTGGGGTGCCCATAATGAAATTAAAGAAAATACAAACAGTAATTTTGATTAGCGGGTGAAGGAAAAGCAGGAACCTTTATGATGGTGGCGAGATTCAATGAGGTGGGAATGTGGAAGAAGGGAATTAATGGTGCAAAGGGACGCGTAATTTGGTGGGAATTGAAAAGAATAGGGAGGGTGTGTTGATTTGATTAGGATGCTTGTGCGGTTGTGCAAAGAATGGAATTGAAAAGAGAACCAGATTTGAGAAAAGAGAAAGGAGAGAAAGAAAGTGACAGAGGCTCACCTCAAACTCAAATCCATGATTCACAATCAAGCTTTGTCACTTGTGCAAACTTTGAAATTTTCTTTTCTTTTCTTTTTTGAGTTTTTTTTTTTTTTGACATTTTTCTTTTTTTAGTTTTTGCCGACTAGGTATATTTATTATTTTCTTATTTATTTTATTTTTGTTTTAAAATTTTACAAAAATCAAACTACAACTACAAGGATTAGTAGTTGATCAGTGCCATGTTAATTTTGGGGAATCAACATTTCTTTCAAACAACCATATCCAATAAAAATTTCACTAAACATCAGCCAATTACTTAAATTAGATGTTATATTTTTTTATATTTCAAATGTTCTATTTTTAACTTACGTATATTCTGTTTCTAAAAAAATATAAAGTTGGCTGAGATTACTTTAGGCTTCAGATATTTTATATCTTCCATTGTAGATAACCTATAAACAATAATTTCGGATATTCTACTTTTTATTGGTTGATTTATTGGTTAAAAAATTATTAATTACCTATATTTTTTCTTATTGAAATAAGGTTCAAAGTTTTGTTTTTTTATATATAATTCATATATAATAATAATAAATCTAGATGTACATATTCATTTATATATTAATCTATATTTTTTTACACCTAATACACGTATGCACTAATCATAAAAATAATAAAGTATAATATAAAAATAATTAAGTATAACATAAAAAATTTGAATCACAACAAAAAAAATTTAAATAAATGCATGGACATGAGATTATAATTTAATGAGAAAAAAGTTTAATATCGAAATAAAAAATTAACAACTTTTACTATTGGTAAAATTATATATAATCTTGTATTATTATGTTTGTT
The DNA here is from genome assembly GCA_036250425.1 of Stylosanthes scabra. Lineage (NCBI taxonomy): Eukaryota > Viridiplantae > Streptophyta > Magnoliopsida > Fabales > Fabaceae > Stylosanthes > Stylosanthes scabra. The sequence goes on along the minus strand of JASCZI010090654.1, from coordinate 99,099 downwards.
GCTAAAAGCCTAAAACTATACATGATTATATAATCCCATAGTTTAAACTAAGCACCTACTTGCTAAACCTGTGTAGTAAGATTGAAGATGTTAAGCATGATAATACAAAAAATTAGTAACTAATTAATGTATTTAATGTGAATTTATAAGATGCCACCTTTGGGATATCCACTTATTATAATCAAAGCTATTTATTAATCTAATAAAGATGACTAGGTTACAATTGGAATTACTCAGCTAACACAATTAAAGCTGAAAACTCAGCTAAAAGGATTTATTATTAAATCATTTTTTGCTCAGTCACGAAAAAAAATCAATTTTTTTCGCTTAAAACTTTAACATTTAATTTTCAAAATAAGTTTTTGTTAAAAAAATAAAAGATATTTCCACTGTATAAACATTTTATTCTTATTCAAAAAGATGTCTTATATTTCTATATCAAAATAATAAAAATTAAATATAAAATCCTTATTAAATTTTGTATTATTATATCTTTTACTTAAAAAATTATTTTATAGATATTAAAAAATATCTTAAAAACTGAAACAATAATTCTATTTGCACATTAAAATCAGTCACTAAAATCAACTATCATGTATTTATACATGAATATATGTGTGATTTTACAAAATACATATTAAAAATAATAAAATTAGACATATATTCATGTATAAATATATGGTGATTAATTTTAGTGATTAATTTTGATTTGTAAATAGTATAATTCTTAAAAATATACTTTTAAAATATATATATATATACGAATTTTTGAAAATATTTAAAATAATTTTCAACTATTTATATTACTATACAAAAAAATCTTTATAATATTTAAATATAATATTTTTTAGAATATAATTTTTCAACCAAATAAACTCCATCCCATTATCAAAACCATAGAATGCAACCACATTATCGTAGCAAATTAAAGATTCTCACATATATAGTCACATCTGTTATTTTTTTATTTTTTTTAAGACCTTATTTACGCTATCTAGCAAACTATCTATTCAATGAATGAAAACATACAGAAAATTATGATTGCAGTTGCATCATGCATGACACTATGAAGAAGACACCAATAAAATTGTATGACACTATGTATCAGTTTATCACCATAAAATAAATAAACAAATAAAACAGGTCACCTGCAAACGCGGTTTTAAATGCAAGTGTACTTTCTCTTATTTTTTCATGCGAAAAAAAGATCATGCTGGTTAGATTAGGTGAGACATAGGCTGCGTTTGCGTTTGTTTACAAAAGAGATAACAGAACAAGACATTGGGACACAGACAATAGGACATAAACAGTAAAATTTAATATTTTTATAATGTATTTAGTAATAATAGACAGAACATATATGGACAAAACTAAAATTTAATATAAATGACATTTTTGTCATTTTAAAAAGATAATAATGAAATAATAAAGAAGTTTTGTAAATAAAAAGATAAAAAAATATTAAAAGTCACATGTCCATCCTCCTAAATTGGGTCAGAGATCCAGTGTCCATATCTCTGTCGCTAAACAGATTTGTGTACATCAATATCTATGTTTTAGTGTCATATCCACTGAAAACAAACGCAGCCATATAGTGATCGGTCAGGTAGAAGTGAAATAGAGATGTTCCTTCTTTCTTAATTACTGATTTTAAATTTAAATATATTAATATTTTTATTATATTTAGATTAATACTAATTACTTTTCAATTTTCACTAAAAGAATTAGTTGTCTAGTATTTTCTAGATATATATATATATATATATATATATATTAAGAGAAATATTAATTAAAAGTTTTTTTTTGGTCGGGATTAAAAGTTTCAAATATTTGAATAAGATTTTTTTTTTTTTGTGTACATGGGGATAAGATTGTTTTTACTAATAAAAAAAATATTTCGATTTGGTTTTGGAAATCAAATAACTGTGAGTTTTTGTTTTTTTTGTCATCGAAAAGGTTAAAAGTTTTTTTGAAGGGGTTAATGGTAATGGTCCTTAGGTCCTTTTTTGGACACAAAATCTTAGGTCTAAAGTAAATGGGTGTTAATTTTCTGGGTGACAAGGTACCTATAGCCCAATGATTCATCAAGCCCAATAATGTCTTGAAGTTTTTGCTTTGGCATGAATTTGACTAGAAAACTTCAGACCCAAAAAAACCGGTTTGGCGCAAACTAGTATAGAGAGGAAAAATAAAATTTTTTTCCCTTTAGAGCAACATATATGAATACTCGCATGTAATGTAATTAACTTTCTATGAAACTGTTTGTTAATAATTATTGGATGATTTGATATATTTAGCTAAATTTTTATTTAAGAATTTTAAATTATCAACTTCACATGAAATTCATATTCTAAAATTATTAGATGATAATTTAGTCAAACATATTAAATTATCTAATCATTTTTAATAACAACTTCACGTAAACATGGTTGCATGTGAATATTCACTATCTTCTTAAATAAGCTCAATTTTTCATATCAAATTAGTTAAATTGCTAGGGTTCGAATATATAACCCTAGATAAAGAAAATGTAATTTACCCCGCGTGTGATGCGGTTCATGCACGTGAATGTGGGATTTAATAATTTGGTCTACCACCCAAGTAGAATGATGATGATACACGTGCACATTTTAGTTCATCAATGGGGGGCAAAAGTGGAAATTAAAATTAAAGCAAGAACACACAATTATAGAGATGGAGATGGATATATAATCATGTCATCCCTCTCATTTGCCATGTTTCTTCACATTCTTCTTTGTTCTTCTTTTCCATTTTTGGGGACCATTTTCTTAAAGGAATGTCTACTCAAAGTGGAACACAATTCCTTGAATTCTGATGAATGTGAGCCTTTCATTAATTTCATTCACAACCTTGGTTTCTAGCTATCTCAAGCAACATGCCAATGCATACTCCATCACCACCATTACAAAATATAAACCATATATATATAATAAATAAATTATTAGCAAAAGTATAAAGTCAATTGTTTTTGTTATTTAATTAATATATCAATTGACATAACAATACATATATACTCTTGATTTGGTCATTTTAAACCTTAATTTCC
>JASCZI010090654.1:76708-87919 GCA_036250425.1 Stylosanthes scabra | reverse complement strand
GAACGGGTGGGCCCAATCAGGCCCAAAAGAGACCGAAGCGAAGATCAAGAAATTGGAGCGTTACGTGAGTTTCACGGCAACGCTTTACCGCGAAATGGAAGAGCTTGTGGCTTTGGAGAATGGGTTGAGGAAATTCTTATTGAATCACAGTAACAACAACAATGAAGGCTCTTTTGGTTTGAATTTGAAGGATCAGCAGAAAGTTTACGACACTCAGCAGAAGATTTTCTGGCATAAACAAGAGGTGAAAGATCTAAAGGAACGATCTTTATGGAGCAGAAACTTCGACGGCGTTGTTTCCTTGATTGTTAGGTTTTGCTTCATTGTTCTTGCAAGGATTAAGCTTGTCTTTAGCATTGGTCAAAGTCAAACAGATTCAGATTCTGGGTCATCAGAAAGTTCCAAACTTGATGAGAAAGAAGAGAGCTTTAATAACAATAGTACTATGTGTTTGTTTTTGGCATCTTATTGTAAGCTCTTGAAGCCAGAACCCAACACTTTGGGTTCTCAAGGATTGGCCTCACACTATGCAAATTTGATCATAGTTATGGAAAAGATGATCAAATCTCCACATCTAGTTGGTGGTGATGCAAGGGATGATTTGTATAGCATGTTGCCAAATAGCATAAGGTGTGCTTTGAGGGGGAGGTTGAAGGGCAGTGCTGGGTTTTGTGCCACCGATCCGGCTCTGGCCGGAGAGTGGAGAGATGCTTTGGGGAGGATCTTGGGGTGGCTTTTGCCTTTGGCACAAAACATGATCAGGTGGCAGAGTGAGAGGAGCTATGAGCAGCACAACTTGGTGCCAAAGACCAATGTGTTGCTGTTGCAAACATTGTTCTTTGCAGATAAGGACAAGACTGAGGCTGCCATAACTGAGTTGCTTGTTGGGTTGAACTATATTTGGAAGTTTGAGAGGGAAATGACTGCTAAGGCCTTGTTTGAATCTTCTGCTAGCTTCAATAATGGTGGCTTGTTGAAATTGCAGAAACTCAGTCCATAAAATGATGTATCAGTTGTTATTATTAGCATTATATAAGTGGATTGATTGATTTTGGGGTGAATCTTGTCCACAAGGTTGAAGATTCAAATCCCATCTGAGGAGTTCATATTGTTTATTAATTACTTCATGTTCTGGAAGCTTAGGCTTCATCTCCATCTAACAACCATTACAATGTACCAAAAAGAAATTATGTTTTTTTTTTTTGTCCTTTTTCTTTTCTTCTTACTTAGGTGAGTTTTGGCACAATTCTATGGTGGCTGCTTTATTATGATGACTTACAAGATCATGGAGTTCATGCTCAAAAAAAAAAATGTAGAAATAAAATTTTGCATATATTTATACCCTTTCAAATCTCACCTTGAAGATTCTTGGCTACTAAGTTGCTCAACTACTCTCTATATTTTTGTCTCTTGAAATTAAATAGATGGTGATTGATTTTTTTCTCTCCATATTTTTGCTTTTATGCTCGTTAATAAAGTGTTTTTGTATATGCAAAATGATATTGATATAATTGATTATTTTATAGTGAATTATTCTTCCAAGTAAGAAATAATGCATTGGCATTCATGATTCATGTTTCCACAATGATGAGCAAATATTCCTACCATTCACTCATGGTTGTAATTTTCCAAATATAAATTATGTTATTGATATTTATTTTTATAGTGGGATTTATTGGTGGGGGGTCTTCCATTGTGGGTTCACCACTAGTTCCAGATAGATTCAATTGTGTGTGTATGTGGTTCATGTGGTAAGTAATAAACTATTTATAATTATTCCCAATTCTTCCATATCTTGATGGTGATGGCATTGATTTCCTATAAATAAACTAACAAAAATTGGCCCCACTTTATTATTATTTTATGGATACACTTATATTTGGATTAGAATATAGGAAATTAGGAATATAGCTATACTAAACTCTATTATATTTCCACATCACATTGGAATGTAAGGGATAAATTCCATCTCAACTCTTTAAATGAAAGTATATATAACCACACAATGATATAACTATATATATACATTGATGGAGGAGACTCATCTCTGATGTAGATTATTCAAATCCATCATTTTCGGCAACATAAAATAACGATGAAGATTTATATATAAAGTTGATATTTTATTATTGTTAAATAATAATTTGGTTAAATATTTTAAATCATCAAATATTTTTAACAAGCATCTTCATGTGAAATTGATTGTACCTAAATATTCACCTAAAATAATAATAAGATTTAGTAATATTTTTTAAGGATTAATTGCTCTTTATTGATGTAAAACGATTTGTATATTTATTTAATTAATTAATGCATGAGTGAATAAATATTATTGTTAAATATTGTTATTGTTATTTTTACATTAATAAAGAGCCTGATTATTGATTGAAATATATTCGAACCTTGATGCGGTATGTATGCAGAAGGGGATATAGTCACATCAAATCCCCCAAAAGGAACACTCGATATGGCGTAAGGAATTAGTCTGAGCCTGTCGAACTTAGGATACCCTCCTAAAAAAAAAGACAAACCAATTTTCTTTTTGCAATAATTAATTTGTTGATATCTATCTTGTTCTTTGAGTTGGTCTCTGTCCTTTATCCTTTTGCTTCTTTATTTCTTTTCTTTTTTGTGGGTTCTTCCTTTTATTAGCATTTGTCACAGCTCAAAATGCTTCAATTAGCCCGAGTTTCTAGTAAACGTCACCACCATTTTCAGTATTTATAACTTTAATTAGGACCCTACTCAACATAATTGACCAACAACTACTTCTATATTTCTTTATTGAATAAATAAAAAATATATATCATGAAACTTAATTACTTTAAAAATTTCCATATACATCGGCACTTTGTGTTTGGCCACACTTGATTAGTTAATCAAAATAAAGTATGGATCATGCATGTGGCTTTAGCTTTTCTTTTTTTTTAAAAAAAAAGACTCTCAATAATATTTCTTTTTCCTAAAGAAAACCTTGAGTATTTATATATATATTTTTAAAACAAGGTAACAAAAATTAAAGTTGAAAAAAAAAAGATATATAAGAGAAATTGAAAAGCTAGGTCTTGAGATCTATGTGAGGAGGTTCTCAAGGAATTTGACCTAAATTGAGTTCCCATGTGGTGGTGGCATGCTTGGTTGATGCAACATGCATGCAAGTGGAGCAAAATATATATTCTCAATTTCCATGATAGTTCATAGCTAGTTGGCTTTTAAATCCTCAGTTACAAGATAATTGTCCAGAGAAAATTATACTATTCTTAATTATTGGAAGCTAAGGCTCTTTTCATATCCCCAAGAAATCAAGCATTAGTGGCTTTCCATATCCCTTAAATTAAAGTTAATTAGCTCCTATTACACATCATTGTCACATCTTATAGTTAAGTGGTTGACTACACATTAGGGTAATCTTTTATAAAAATTCAGTCCCAATAAAATGTTCCATTTTTAGAATATATTATTATTACTATTACTATATATTAGATTAGGTAGTTATGTGTTCTCTATCAACTAAATTGATGAGTAATAGTGTGGAGGTGGCCTCAATTTTGTTTAAACTATCCTTTTATATACGTATTTAATTTGCATATTTGTGTAAGTTTTTATTTGAGTGAAATATTAAATTGGTCTTTTAAAATACTAGACAAATTAATCTCTTATTTTTTAAAGTTCAGGTAATTTAATTCCTCAATTATACTATATTTTAAAAAATAATGTCTAATTTGTCATTTTAAAATTTTACTAAGTTGTCAGAAATTAATTTGCATAATCTAAAAATCAGTGACTAATTTGTATTTTTATTTAGAAACTAAATTATCCAAAACAAAAAAAATATATTAATAATAAAGACCAATTTTTTTGAGATACCACGCTTCACCTTCTTCAAAGAAAGAAAACATCCTTAATTACGTGGTAATGAAAAAGATATTTTCTCTAATTAAGGAAGGGTACGTGTAGTGTATCTTGAGTTCAATGAATTGAAAACTCCGAATAATCTTGAATTTGTGCATGCAATTAATTATTAGCTACTAGCATTATTATTAATCAACAAAAATCCATAAGCTAGCAACTTGCCTATATATAGTAGTTGGCTTCTATAAGAATATAGTTATGACTTATGAGTATATATATGATTATTAATTACTCCGTTTGAAAGCATAATTTGATTATTATCAATAATATTTATATTTATATGTGGGCTTTCAAGAATGGATGTTTTATTTCATTGTTTGGTCAACAAGAATTAATGATTGAATAATTGATAAACAACTTCTACTAAGTAACTACCAAACAATGAATCTAAATTGTACCTGAGAAGCCACCATTCAATAATTAATAATGAGTTTGATCATTATCACAAAATTCATGGTGGTGAGATAAAGTGCTATATTTCTTCAGTTATGTCCTTTTCACCAAAGCCTTAAAAAAAAGAAAGAAAATTATTCATCACTATGATATGGATCAATCATGCATGTGATCGATTCTTTCTTCACTAAAAAGTTACAAATTAATTAATTAAGGAAGAATGAATAAGAAGAAGGTGATGGTTCATAATCAAGTTCAATTCTACATTCAATAATGCATGTAATAATCAAAGAATGCTGGTAGCTACATAACCTGATGAATCTTTTCCTTCAGAATCTTGTGATAAACAATTTGCTATGTACATACTCATCATCATGTGCCAAATTTTAAGTGGTTTAGATGAAATAATCATATTGGTGCTCAATTATTTTAAATAGTGTTGATCCTATCATAATTTGCCACTTAATTAATGCTGGAAAATAGTTTAATTTACTAACAAGTTTTCAAACTGCAGTAAAGTAAATTTAGTAATTAAGCAACATGGTTTCCCGACTTAAACTCTTGAGCTGATTAAGCGATATACAATTTTATTAGATACAAAAATAATCTAAAAATACTAGGGAGACAGAAAAAATTGTCACCTTTATCAATTTTTAAATCTTTAGTATATATACAAATGTCACTAATCAGCTTCACGTGCCACGTTGAATCAAATTGTTAATGGTTAACGGTTAACGGTTAACGGAGAAATTGAAAAAATACTAAAATGTTTGATGTTTACTGACTGCATTTGTTTACGAGGACATGACAGAACAAGATATTGGGACAGAGACAGTAGAATATAGACACTAAAATTTAATGTCTTTATAGTGTATTTGACAATAATGGACATGACACACATGGACAAACTAAAATTTAAGTAAATGACATTTTTATCATTTAAAAAAAATAATGTTAAAATCTAAACAATTTTGTGAGTAAAAAGAAAAAAATTTTATTAAATAATCGTGTGGTCATCTTCTAAATTCTGTCCATCAATGTCTTTCGTTCAGAAGTGGACACAGAGACAGTGGAAATTAGGCTAGAAATAGTGTGTCCAGTGTCCATGTCACTGTCATCAAACAGGTTTGTGTCCATCAGTGTCTATGTCTTAATGTCCTGTCCACCAGAAATAAACGCAACGCAGTCGGGACTAATCTAATAATTAATTTTGTTACGGAACAAATTATTATCCATTTTAAAATTCTTTGGGTATATATTCTTTATTTTTTCTTCCAAGACCAAAAATAGAATTAAACTCTCAAGTCCAACTATTGGGCCCACGAGAACCAGTGTAAAATCTATTGGCCATTGGGCCAAATTTAGCTCTTATTGAATATAAAGTTTAAGCCCATACTTTCTACTATTGTCTTGTTTGGGCTCCAACCCATATTATAATTCATAAGTTATCCAATATGGTTTAGAGTTATTCATCTTATGATCTTATAATGTTGAAATAATAAACACAAACAGACCACCGAGACCCGAAAAACAAAAAAACCACAAAACAAACATTTTTCTTTTATTACTAGATTTTTTAATGAGAACTTAACACTTTATTACGTTATAATATTTATTCCTAAATTTTCTATCTTTTCTAAAAGAAAATTCCAAGGAATCAATTGATTGATAAAAAAGTTGCAAAAATAAAATAAAATAGAATGTTATATTAGAGTTAAAACTCAAAATACCCTGAAATTTGAATCGTAACTTAAATTATCCTTGAAATTTAGAGTTACTCAATTTTCACCCTGAAATTTTGAATCGTAACTCAACTTGGCCCCTAGCTCAATCTCCGTTAAATTTTGGATGACATGTAATGTTTTCTGACACGCTGGCTGATGATTGACACGCTGGCTGATGATAAAGCATGTGACTCTTATCTAAGGTGTCAAATTTGTGAAATTGCTCAATTTAGCCCCTCTAATTCTATATAACCCTGATGATGATGAAGAAGTGAGTTCGTTCTCAGTATTGCAAGAGTGATGTTGGGGAGCAACAGTAGCAGGATTGAATACGAAATTGGCCGATTGAAATTATTATTAGCAAGATTTCTGCATACAAAGTATCAAGTCTGTTAGAATTTGACTACCGAAAGTCCAAAACAAAAATAAACAAAAGAATTAGATATACAGGTGCTGCAAATTCGGAGAGAGCTAGTACCAGCTGCCACCAAGATTGTTGTTACTCAAATCTCTGCAAATATTTTCGATTTACAATGTTGGTACCAGCTGCCACTAGAAAGTATTGGTGTTGGATCACTTGTTAACAACCTTGAAGATAAGCTCAAAACCCAGCATAAAGAAGAGCAAGAATTGCATATCAACTAACTACTGTTATCACCACACATAATAGATAGAACATGGTTCAAACACACTAATTAAAATAAAATAAAAAACTAAAAAAAAAAGAAAAGAAAAATAAGCACACACATTTATCCAAGGTAATAGAGTTTACAATACTTCATATGAATAGAAACTAACCTTTCATAAATTCACTTAAAATAAAAAAACTTTGTTCCAAAATCCAAATCAAAATCAGTTGAACTATAAGGATGAATGCCATTTTTTTTTCAAAAAAAGAAAGCAACAGAAAATTGGCACACAAGACAATGATAACAAGAAATGCTCTTCATTAAAACACTGTACACAACTAAAACAAACATAATGAAAAAATGAAAAACAACTATTGAATTATTAATGAAGAGCATAACTAAGCATCATTTGGATCTGTGTCAGCATTAATGGCAATGATCATGAAAGAATGAAGAACAGTGACCATGAATTATATGTTTGCATCCATGAGAAAGTCCAAGATTTCGGCAGTGTTAACGTTTTAGGAAGAAACAACGTCGATTCAGTGTTTTGGCGCCCTGCAATGAAAACTACGTGGTATAGTTCTTGGCAACGTGTTAAAAAACGTTCCATGTCATCTTGCCCTTAGTGGAGAATGAGTTAGGGGCAAGTGAGTTACATTCAAAATTTCGGGATGAAAATTGAGTAACTCTAAATTTTAAGGACTAATTTGAATTACGATTGAAATTTCGGGGGCCAATTTGAGATTTAACTCGTTATATTAATAAGACCAATTTCTCAATGAAAACGATCATGACTGTTCATGTGCTTTTAGGTCACCATGGGACAAATTATGTCATAAAATACCGAAAGCACATCAAATTGTAATCACTAATCTCTAATTGCTAACTATGATTAGGCTCATCACCTATAATATAAGGGGCATTACCTATAATCAACCACCAACTTTACTTTATAAAAAGAATTGAGAAGGGGGAAGGGTATAAATTTTTATTGAACAATAATTTATCATTTTTAGATTTCGTTGTGATCTTAATTCTATCTTCCAGGTTTTCTAAATCTCATCGTTTATTCTTTAGATCAAGTTAGATGTCATCAAACATGGGTTAATAATCAAAATTAAATGATCATTAACCCAATGAGCTATATAGCTCAAATGACATATGTCCCCTTCCCTTAATAGAGGTCTCGGATTCAAGTTTTTTCCCAACATATCTTTGATAAAAAAAAAAAGGCTATTGCACTATAAAGAATAAGCTTAAGGAGCAAGAATTGACCCACCATCTTAAGCCTCATCAGCATGATCATACAACTCTCTTTACAATGTATATGGCTATGTGAACCTTATTCTTCCTTAATTTTAATGAACTTGTCCCCAGTCCTATCTGTCAACTTAATTGTTCAATGGTTGTCACTTTAAGACAACCAGAAACAACGCTCACACCTATTTCACTTTGTGGAAAAAAAAGGCTTATCATCAAGGTTTTGAATATGTATATCCCAAAAGATTAGCAATTACAAGATTTGTTTACTTAGTAGTGACCTTCCCTAGTTTTTCTTATGTGTCTGCAATGATTGTTTGAGAATTAGTTTAAGAAAAAGAACTTTTTTTTTGGGTTATGTTGTACTCTTAAATTATAAAGCTTTTTCTTTTATGATAAAGAGATGATGATGATGTGTTGTAGTATGAAAAATTATGATGATTTCTAAGCTGAAAAAAACACAGAAAATGAGGCTTGTGTGGCAAGTAATAACAGCTTAAAAGAAAACTTGGCTATCTCACAAAAATCAAGTGTTACAGTTCATCACTAAATGTTATGATCAGGTATAAACACTTTTGATCTTGCAGGTTCTTGTTATTGATATTGATTGATTTTGTACTAGTCTCCTTAAATTTCTTGTATTGCAAGCATCCGCTAACTGAGCATCGTCGAGGAAATGGGTAACAATAATGCAACTGCTATCAAAGGTATGTTTTTGAGTGCATAATGAGAATGAGGTGATGCATTAGAGTTTATTCTATTTCTTCATCCGCAAGAAACGTTTTCATTGTTGCAGAGGAAGACAATGGGCGCGAGGCTGAGAAGGAAACTCATAATGACCTCAATCATCATGAAGATAGTGTGATGGAAGAGGAGAATGAAGTAAACTCAACATCCAAAAGGGAATATGATGAAACAAAATCTGCAGAGGAATTTCATGTTCATACAACAAGTGAACCTGAGAAAGATTCGCCACGAGAAGATAAGCATAGAGATGATTTAAAAGTAGAAATCCAAACAGTTCCAACAGCTGAAGACAAAGATGGTGAGGAGAATGTTACATTGCCAAGCATGTCCACGAATGATTCGTTCGAAGAAGGTACTAATGCAGGCCATGCGTATATGGAGAATCAAATGATTCCAACTTCTGAAGGGACAGATGATCAATTTGATTTGACAAACTCTAATGATAGTGCAGGTTCCCAATTTATTTCATGATGATATATTTTTCAATTAAATAATAGCTACTTAGTGAAGAAGTGGCATAATAACATTTTTGTTCTTTGTCATTTTGTTTTATAGAGCATGAAATACTTGAAGTTGGACAAACTGAAAGATCAGAGAATGCTGAATCAGTTGAAGATGGTGATGAAAAATGTGAAATCTTTTCAAGTTCTTCATTAGTAGGTACTGAGGATCATGGAAATCAAACAGAATCAACGTTAAGGGAGGATCTGTTGTTACCAAATCTTGATCTCCTTGAAAGTGATCCTAAACAAGGTTAGAAGAACACAATTTAGTTGCATTGTTTAACTTCAAAGTACAATCAACTATAGAAAATATATACTTTCACATACAAAATGATGAAGCAAATTTAAGAACTCTAAAGTAATTCCATTTTTTTGTCGAAATTCTTACAGAGGAAGAGGACACAGAAGTTTTAAAATCGGACGCTGAGGACATGTCAAGTGAAGCAGAACTTCAAGAATCACCGGTTGCGGATCAAGTTCTCTCTGAATCATCATTGCCACAAGGTGATTTTCTGGATACTGATCCTATTAGTCCACAAGATAATGATGTTGTTATAGAAAGAGATACAGAAACACAAGAAAACAATGTATCTTCTGCAATTTCTGGAGAGAATAGTTTGGGAGATTTATCAGGAATCAAATCTGATTCAGCAAGTTGCAACATGAGCAATAGTACTAATTTATTGACCAAGGTCAATGTGGATAACTCATTAAAGCATGAAATTGAGGAAAATCACAAGGTGCTTCATGCAGAATCAACAACAGAAAATTCACTTGATTACAACTCAGGTGAATGCTTGCAAGAGATTTGCATGTTCAACACATATGAACATGATAAGAGTCCTATGGGGCCTAATGGGGACTCCAATGGAGAAAGAATTGAAGAACCAACTTCTAGTGTCTCAATGATTAGTACCAACATTGATGAAGCTGAAAGGCCTAAAGAGAATGAACACCAATTTGATGACTGTGATGATAACAACCCGAACAAGAAGGATTCGGATGAAACTACCGGTGTTTCAGAAGGACAAAATCATTGTCTTGTGTTTCCTGAAACTGAGTTTGAAGTTAAAGAAGAATGTCAAAATCCAGAGGCTTCACATGCTGCTGAAGAAGTCCCTGAGCTGTTAGAACAATGCAACTCTCATTTGGTAACCATAGATCATGTAGAATCTTTTTCTCTGCAGAATTCTAATCCCTTGTTACATATCTATAGTTACCAAGAGGGAAATGAGAGCCACACCAAAAATCAGAATGCCTCAGATTGGAAGCAATCAAATGAAGCATTTGAGAATGATTGTGAAGATTATTCAGGCCTTGTAGAAGCAACTTCAGTCAATGAGAATGGACACCAATTTGGTGAGTGTGATGATAACAATCACAACAACAACAATGCTTCAGAAGATCAAAATCATCACCTTGTGGTAGCTGAAGCTGAAGTTGTTCCACTTGTTGCAGTTTCAAAGATTATAGGCTGCATTGAAGAACAAGAAGAAGACTATAATGGCCTTGAAGGAAGAGAATTTTTAGAACAATGCAACTCTCAATTGGTAACTATAGATCATGTAGAATCCTTTTCATTTCAGAATTCTGATTCCCTTTTACATGTCTATAATTACCAAGATAGCATTGAGAAGCTGAATTCTTCAATTGATGATAAAGCATTTGACAAGGAACTTGAAGATTATTCAGTGATTGTAGCAGCAATTTCAGCTTCAGAAGCCAATGATCATTGCACTGAACCAAGGGAAAGTACATCAACAAAAACTGCTACAAGGTTCAGCACTGAATCAAACTCTGATAATGCAGATATCTGTTCTTTTCAGATACAAAAATCACCAAGCTTGAATCTCAGTCTTCAAATTGAAGAATCAGATCAAAGTCCATTGCTCTATGAAGATAAGTGCAGTACAAGTGAGATGCCAATGGAAGAAGAGAAAATAGTTACAATGGAGAGAAGCTACACTGAGAAATCTAAGTACTCAGAAAAAGATGATGATGAACAAGAAACATCAGAGAAGGAAGTGACACCAACTATGA
>JASCZI010090654.1:41073-76698 GCA_036250425.1 Stylosanthes scabra | reverse complement strand
GAAAAGAGAAAGGCTATGTCTTCATTCTTCATCAACTGCATGTGTTGTGCAACTGTTGCAAATTGAATTGAAGCCTTCAAAACTATATACTTGTGCTTATTTATTTTTGTTCTTTATCTGTGAGGCTGTGTTTTCTTTTCTTTTCTTTCATATTGATTATTCAATGTGAAGGTTTGATCTATAAAGAGATATTGGTTCTTCTGTGGTGTAAATTTTACTTCATTTCATAGGCCTCATGAAGAAGCCTTGCATTGATTGTAAAATTTGTTTTCAGAACAGTGATTTTGGAATTTGGTGGAGGATTTCTTGTATTGAGATTTGAGATAGAAGCAATTATATTATTTGACTTTGAAATATTAATTCACTAACAAAATGATGCTCTAAACATAGATGAAAATTGGTTTTATTTGATAAAATCATTAGTGATCCAAATAAAAATTATTTTAATGGTGATATACGGTGTATTATAAGCATCCATGCATTCATCTCAATAAAAACAATTTGTGTTTTTTTTTGTGATTCAAAATTTTTTGTGCCAAATTTTATTATTTTTATGCTCAAAATTTCTGTATTAGACTTCGTTATTTATGTTATTAACGCATAGACCTATTAAGTGTGAAAACACATTGATGAATACATAATCATGTATATACATCTAAATTTATTTGGGGATATAATATTTTGATAATTAAGATGATAATTCACTTATGATTAAAAAAAATCATTTTAATAAAACAAAATTTTAAAAACTCTTATTTGCTCTCAAATTACCTAAAAATTCTTAAGTTTCTTTGAACAACTTTGGCTAGCAAGCAACCTTAAACAAAAATTTATTTTATTTTATTTAAAAAATAAAAAGAAGGAAAATAGGTTACAGGATTACAGGATATAAGGGTGTCAGGTTTTAATTGGCTGCTACAGAAGAGAACAAAGACTGACAAATGTGTGGCAATGCATGCAAAAAATACAGCTAATTGCAAGCTTTCTGGATTCTGTAGTTCACTTGAGTTCACACCAGCTGTTCATGTTTTTCTTATTGTTTTTCTTTCTTTCTTTGATCCCATTTTCAGTTGCAATGCAATCCATATATAGCATACCAGCTCTATAATATTACATTTATTTATTTATAACTTATAAAAGTTAGTGCATGCAACAATTAATTTGAACAAGCTCATCAGTTTTTGTTTGCTACTCCATAAAGTTGGAATATCATGAATTGGCAATTGTTCAAAGTCAAGAAAATGAAAAATTTTGACCATACATTAGTCACATGCTATATAACAGAGCAGAGTCTTATTTATTCTTTTGGGTCAAAGGTCTAATAAACACATTCCAAAAGAGTGGTAATTTTTTTCTTATTCAACACATATATATCCCCCAAAGTGAGATTGTGACACCCTAAAAGTAAAATAATTGTTATTAGTTATTAGTAATTAGTCAACAAATGTCTACCATTTAAAAGCACTAAAATAAGTCGTTTTTTAAAGTTTTTAATATATTATTTATATTAGAAATTAAAAAAAAAAACTATTTTTGCTTTCTTAACAAGAGATCTTAACTAAACCCTTGTTACTATTCATAAACTAAATGTAACCTTAGCTTAGAACTCAGGATTAGAATCCAACTTTATTAATTAAGAAAACTAAGCTGTATTATTGGCATAGTAGTCAAAGATTTATGGAATAAACAATTATTTCTAAATATAAAAAGTTTGACCATTGACAATTTTAAATATAAAAAATGTAAACTAATTTGATAAAAGTATTCTAAACTTTTAACAAATTAAAATTATACAAGAATTAGCAATTTCACATAATTTTGTCGAATTAACTCAATATTTAATATATATATTATCAACAATTAAATTGATAAGAAATAATACTATACTTAGTTTTATGATAATAAATTAATTTAAATGTACTATTGTACACTTTTATATATTTATTATTTTTTTAATTTTAATTTTTGTGTTGAGATACATTATTTTTATAGCTATCATATGTTGTATTCATATATTTTGTAAATTTTTTTGTACTAATATTTATATTTTTAGTATTATAAATGAAATGTACGAATGTGTATATATAGTAACATTACCATATGATAATAATATATCAAAGTTTAGCATTTAAATCTCTCCGTTAATTTTCATTTAATCAACTTTACCATAGAATAATTTGACGATAAGCATGATATGTTGAATAATGTACATTTTAATTAAGTTTTCAAATAGCTAGGTAGAGATAATGATATATTAATTAATAAATAAACAATAATAATATATAGTGAACTAGAAATTGAAAGAAAAGCTACAAGTTGGAGTTGAAGAAGAAATGAAAGAACGAAATATGAATTTGATTAATTAATTAATATAATCTAATCTATCTAACAGCCATCATCATGTTGACAAATTCATCATAGTTAACTTGACCATCACCATCCAAATCTGCTTCTTTGATCATCTGTTCCACCTCTTCATCAGTTAGCTTCTCACCCAGATTTATCATTACGTGTCTCAGCTGCACACCAAAAATAAATTTAATTAATATCATTAATTCACATGAACAAATTAAAGGGGTTAAAAACTTAGTAAAATAATAATAAAAAGAATGTTTTGTTTATGGTGGTGAAAATATCTAGTAATTCTTTAAGGATTATGAAAAAAGATTCTAAATATGTGACTGTGATTATTTCTAATATATACGCATATTTCTTTTATTTTAAAGATAACACTTGAAATTTTAGTGATCTATTAGATACTTTCACCACCTAAGAAATCTCCATAAAAATAATATTAATAAGAATCTTGAGAAACGTGAGATTCCCTACATACACATCTCTCTCTCAAAAATGTCAAACTCCAATGAATTTTGTAATGAGACAGCTAATATTCATTGCATGCGGAAACGTACGGAATACTATCCTCTCTTATATTCTGCTGTTAAACCCGTTAAATTTTGTGATTTGCATTAAAATATAAGAAATTAGCAAAAATAAGATAAAAAGAAGGTTAAGAATCAACTTAATACCATATTTACAAATTCACAGCAGATAAATACAGATGAAAATTCTAAAAAATAATAGTCATGTTTGAATATATTTTAATTGAGATTGTAAAGTGGTTTTGCAACACATTGGGCCTACTTGCTTGCTTTGTTTATGTTGTATTGAAACTCTCACTTTGTCAGAAACTGAAATGATTTAATTAAATGATACCTCACTGGCTGATATGAAACCATTTTGATCTTTGTCAAAAACCTTGAAAGCCTCTTTCAGCTCCTCCTCTGCATCATCAGTGTCCTAAAATTATGGAACAGAACAACAACAATAACTTGTTAATTACAACTTAACTTTAATTTGATTGATATATAGTAATGAGGAAGAAGAAATGAAAATGAGTATGTACTTTGATTTTCTTGGCCATCAAGTTGAGGAACTCATCAAATTCAATGGTTCCATTGCCATCAGCATCAACCTCAGTAATCATATCTTGAAGCTCTTCTTCAGTTGGATTCTGATCCAATGAACGGATCACAGTGGCAAGCTCCTCCACAGTAATGCAACCTATTATTCAATTGAACAACAATTCAATTCAGGTGCATATATATTTAACAGATACATACATATCCAATCCAAATTATACTAATTAATTAATTAGTATTACTCACCATCTCCATCTTTGTCAAACAAGCCAAAGGCTTCTTTCAAGTCAACAATCTGTTCTTCACTAAGAATTTCTGCCATTCTATCTGTGTGTGTGTGTGTGAGAGAGAGAGAGAGAGAAGAGAGATAGAATGTGGTGAGTTGAGTATAGCTCAATCTTAGCTGGGCTATATGTAGAACTTCAATGACCCTATACTCTCTCTACCAATAATAATATCTTTTTCTTAATTAAAAAAGAAAAAGAAAAAAGAATGATATAGAATGAAAGAAAAGTTCATTCAATAATATTGATTGAGTCAAATTAAGCTTCTGATGACTAATAAGGAAGTTGGCATGGCCAAAGAGATACAATGCCGATCTATTATGAGGACTTTGAATTGTTGTATTAAAAAAAAGAAAAATACTAGTAATTCTGATTTACAGAGCAAATGTGTATGTATATGATATGTAAGAAGTTTTACCTAGTAAATATATTTAAATTAAACACTTTGTAATACCTTTCACGATGAAAAAGAAAATTAATGGTAGGTGTGCTTGAGTTGTGTTTCTATTTTTTTTTTCAATTTTGTGAATAAAAAATTAAAATTAAAATATAATTTAATTCTGTTATTTTACTTTCTCACAAAATTCTAAAAAAATAATACAAGATTAAAACAAAAAATTTTAAAAGTCAAATAGACCTTAAAACTTATAACTGAATTATTTTAGTAGATGATTTTTTGTGTTTATATAGTATTTTTAAATTATTATTATGGTAAAAAAATTTAAAATTGTAACCCTTGATATAAGGTGTGGGGGTGGGGCATGATGATTTTAATGGCTTCCAAAGTTCCATGTTTCATTAATTAGTAGTTTTTGTTCATACTATTTATTTGAATATAATAATGGGAGTGGAAATTTTGACAGCTGGAAGGGTTTGGTGCTTAGGGGACAAAACAAAAAACCATTACTGTAATTCAAAACTTCAAAGTGTAAATTAACACACAAGATCGATGATATAGTATCGACTATATATGCAGCAACTATCGCGATTCGAATTTCGTCTTTTGCATGCAAGAATTTATTGGTCAATAACAGATCATTATATGAAATTTTTATTCACGATAGATTAGTCATCGATCTATCGGATTGAGGGATATCATGAAAAAAAGAGTATGGACTATGGATACTATATATATATATATGTGAGGTGAACCACATCCCCTAACACAAGTGGTAAGTGGCTTGGGTTGCTTAAATATCTAGTCCCAAGTTCGAACCTTGGTGGCGACACGTATGCAGAAAGGGATATGACCACGTCAAACCCCCGAAAGGAAAACTC
Source organism: Stylosanthes scabra (assembly GCA_036250425.1). NCBI lineage: Eukaryota > Viridiplantae > Streptophyta > Magnoliopsida > Fabales > Fabaceae > Stylosanthes > Stylosanthes scabra. The sequence continues at coordinate 71,714 of JASCZI010090654.1, read as the reverse complement.
GATATGGCATAAGGGATTAGTCTAGACCTGTCGGCCTAGGATACCCTCCTATATATATATATGTGTGTGTGGGGGGTGTGTAAATTCATTTTATATATAATATAGGAAAGTTTTCAAGTATATCGGTGTATCGGTATACCTGTAATTTGTAACCGTTGATTTTGATTTATATATATTTTTTTATTTTCTTTTAATTAAGATCAATGATTACAGATTATAAGTATATCGATACACTGGCATACTTGAAACTTTTCCTATAATATAACATAATCAATTTGAAAAGTATTTGAAAAATTATTTCAAAAGAACATTATAAGCATGTTGGTTTACTTGGATGAGAAGAGAGGAGAACTAGCTTGAGAAGACTTGATACGAGACGGAAATTAGGATAAGATGAAATCAAAGAAAAAGGTGAATCACTCTACTTTAATTTTGATTTCCTGATGCAACAATTAAGGATATACTCACTTCTCTGTTTACACCTAAGTTTCTCAAAGAAACTCTTAAAATTTTCATTCATCAAATTGACTAAACGGTGGCTACAAGTTTTAGAGACTTTTTATACTTTTTATTATCAAACCCTAATACAATGATTTACTAAAATAAAGCGGGTCAAGTTATAATTGGGCTTAAAATAATAAAATAAAATAAAATAAAACAAATGTAAAATGAATCTTAAGAAGAATTATATGATTCATTTTAAACTTTGAATTTGTCCTCTTGAGTTCATATTAAGACTTGAAATTGAAATTAGATAATTAAATTTAAATGCGATATATAGTTATATATAAAGTAATGTGTTTGATAATTGCATATTTGCATGTAATTTAATAAGATGTAATTATGGTAGCTTATGAATATTGGTTCAATTACCTTTTTTTTTTTTTGATATTATGGATCATGAATGATAGCTACCTCAAATTATTATTGTTTTAAATGTAATTAACGAAAATTCGAAAGGCTCGTAAATTTCATGACAACTTTTATTAAATTAAAAAGATTCCGTAGTTATATATTTGTATTTCTTAATTATTATTAAAATAAATGATTAATTTTAAATATTATAAATATGTAATTATAAATGTTATATATATATGAAATTATAAATATTAAATTAAATAAATTAATTTTATACTATTGTCTTTATAGTATTATTATTGGAATATTGCTAGGGAATGATGTATGTTCACTCTTACGTAAGTTCTTAGTTTTTATTAGTTTATATATTTGTGTCAATTTTGTACAACTTAACTACCATTAGATTTCAATTTATCAATATCATCCCACCATTTATATATTTTTGTACTTTGATATCAAATATTAACTAAATATCTAAATTTATACGCGTGAAAGTACATATTATACGCGTTGGAAAATATGAATTTAATTAACATTTGTGGTCAAGAGTACAAAAAATTAGAAATGACTAGGGTGGTACTATTAAATTGAAAGCTAATTATAATTGTACAAATTAACACTTGGAATGCCATAGAATAATTCACCGAGTGAAAGTACATAGACGCGTTTGTGTAATTGTGTTGTACTTTTTTCTAAAGAAAATCGTACCAATAAGATCTGAATCTTCATTTTATTACCTAGACTTTGTGTCATAGGTTGATTAATCCAAAATTAGAAATCTACAAATTTAACTTCTAAAAGGATAAATTATTTAAAAAAATATAATCGAATTATCAAATTATTAATTAAAAATATTTTCTAAATTTATTAGTAATAAAAATACCCACAAGATATTTAAAAAAATGAAAAAAATAATTTCTTTTATAAATGACAAATAAGTTTTGTATTTATCAAATTAATTATATATTTAATTCAAAATGTGTGCAATATTTGAATAACTATTTAAGACTTGTATGACAAAAGACCAAAATTTGATCTCTAGTTTTTTTTAAAAAAAAGATGACCATTTACAAAAAAAAAAAAATATAATGGTGTAAAATTGGCAAATTTTAAAAAACTACATCAAAATCCCATCTCTAAATTTTTTTTAAAAATATCTTTCTCGTTCATAAACATGAAAGATACTATATGATAATTCCATAAAAGTTTTAGCAATTTAATCTTTTATTAAAAACTATTTATTTTCTAAACAAATTTTCTAATATTTAAATTCGATAAAACTGACTAAAAGATGTTGACCCTTCAACATGTACCAACTATAGAGATGGCAATGGGATATGTCAGGATGGGTATTCAAGTACCCAAATACAAACCCAAATTTATGGGTATTTAAATTTTAGCCACATACCCAAACTCACGGGTATCTATAACATAAGTAAATTAAATTAAATTACTCAATAAAATAATTCTTTATTATCTAATAAAATACGTTAGAAATATAATTAATTATAAATAATATATATTTATTTGCAACATGACAACAATACAATCATTTTAAACCAACAGAAAATTAAATTTAAGATTTTTCTAAACTAAAATTACCAAAATAATCATCTAAATATTATTAAATATCTAAAAAATCAAACTAAACTATATATATACGTATATGGGGCGGGGCGGGTAACGGAGCAGGACGACCAATACCCATACCCGCCCCATACCCACATGGCTGCCCCAAATACCCGCTCCATTCGAGACAGGGCAGGTCGAGACGGGGCGGGGCAGAGCGGCCAGATTGCCATCCCTAACCAACTACCTACGGCCAAAAACTTTATGACTTTGTCTTAATTAAGTATTAAGGTTTTTGAACTCACTACACACTCTAGAGCTTCTTAGAATTAAAATCATAGTCATAGTTATTTAATCATATATAATAATAAGACAAATTATATTGTGTTTATAATTTTTGTGTCGTCGAATTTATCAACTTTCTTAAGATAAATATTAAATATTTAAAATTTATTTAATACATTCTTTAAAAATTAAATATTAACTTCTAACTTTTTTATTAATAGATTAGACAAAATAATTTTAGGCACTCAAGTAATTACCAATAATAAAATTTATTCTGGGAGCAACATATAATAATAACAGCAATATATTTAGTATTTACTTATTTAGTAAGCCTGTACTTAAATAATAATAAATAAAAAAAAAATATACCATCTACGTTCACAAGCACACAATGTGTTCCCCACGCACTAGAAAGGGTCTTTTCAACACAAAATAACCTTTATTATAAAATGCTTTGCTTTCATTTTCATTTCCAACCTCTTACTACATTCTTTGTTTTTGAACAAACATGGCTTTTTCTAAATTCCAAAGGGGATGTGAATTTGGAAATTATTGTTCAAATGGTTTACTTCGACTAAGTCTAAGAAATTAATAATAAACAAGCTGCCTCTAAAAAAATAAGAAAAAAAAGAAAGGAAGAGAGAAATAAAGTATTGGAAACACAAGTGTTCCATGATTTATGATAATCCAGTGATTTTAATCATTACGAAGTGAGGAAACATAAGATGAGAAGACACCACATCCAACTCAAAACTTTAAGATGTCAAGTAAATGAGTCTCTCATCTTATAAACTCCTCACTCCTCTTTGTTTCCTTCAATGTGAAACTAGCTTTAATGTCCACTCATACTTAACCTCAACAATTAGTTCATCTGTTGTAATATTTTTCATTTAATGAATATTCTTCAAAGTAGCTAGAATCTCGATTAAACTCTCAAAATCTTCCGATATTACGATTTTTAATGAGTTAATCGATTTTACACAATTTACACTAAATCATACGATATTACGATTTAAATCTTTCAATGATTTCACGTTTTTACATTTTAATTTATTTTTCGATTCCACCTAAAATCTCGATTTTCTCTTCCTTGATATTCTCTGTATTTTTGTTTTATCAAAATTTCACTGTATAAACATTTTTGCCCCCTAAGACTTGTTTGCAGTCAGATATATATGCATGCCTTTGTAAATTGTAATAAGGGAGCTTATTATAAATTCTACATCTACCAATAATATTCTTAAAATTTTATAAATGTGAGAGATTATTTATGACAGTTAAATCCATCTAACATTAATTCTAATAGAATTAGCCACACAAAAATTAGTTCCACTTTTATTTTGGGAAAAATTGATAAACCATAACACATACTACTAAATTTTATAACAAGTAGGGTTAAAAAATAATTTTACGATATAAAAGATATTAATTAACTAATTAAAAATTAATAATTTTTTATAGTTGTCCAAAATGATATGCTAGAAGCTAGCTGCCTTTTCCTTTTCTCTAATTAGAAATTATTATAAACTTAAATAATATATATATGAATCATTGAATCATAAATCATTGGCATATATAAGACATATAGTTAATAAATGTATTATTTATTGAACAAGATCTAATCGCCATCTAATGGAGTTGCTCATACATGCTACCGTACAAGCCTATCCATTGCACAATTTTCTTTGGCAGTTGGCAACTTGGGCTAATGGAAATAAATTTATCATTATTATCACTTATTAATAATAAATTTATCACATATATATATATTTTTTTAACCAAGTAGTATAGAATCAACATAATTTATTATTTTTAACTAATAATTATCTAATTATATTTAAGATTTTTATATGGTATAAATGCAACTATATACCAAAAAAAATAATAATATAAAAAATATTTTTTAATGATTCAACCACTATTTATAGAGAGAATAATCCTGCATAAGAGAAAAAAATATAAAAACACCCGTTTTTGTAGCCTTTGCATACATATGCAACTGTATAATATAACTCACGTTATATTTAAAAGTGTGTTGATTAAAGATACAGTGCTAAATTATTATCTTAGAAGTAGGGGAGAATATAAACAATAACCGACTAGATAATCAATAAAAATTCAGCCAACATTAACTAACAATTTAAATCGGATATTCTAATTTTTTAAGTTTTGGATGTTCTGTTTTTAGGTTTCTAATGTTCTGTTTCTAAAAAAATATAAAGTTAGCTGAGGTTGCTTTATGTTTCGGATGTTCTATGACTTCCATTGTAAATGTTCTATAAACAGTGATTTCAGACAATGTTCTATTTTTTTTTTTATTGATTTGTTGGTTAAAAAATATTATCATTGGGTTTCTATCTCTCTGAATGCATGCATAATAATATCTGAAAGCAACGGTATCTTAATCTTTTTGTGATTATCTTTTTTGATCTATAAAACTACATATTATTAGACAAAGTGGATAGGAAACAAGCAATGTATTACAGAAAATAGCAATGTTAGACTAATAGGAAACATGCCAACGTACGTAGCTTGAATTAGCTGGTCGACATTTCATCACTCTTAGCTTGTTCTTACAATTTTAGTTCGATTTCTAAGCTTTTCTGTTTAATTATTTAGAAGGAAAATAAATTTAATTAATATGTTATTAGTAGTATTTTGATTTGGATGGCCAAATAAAGCACGTTGCATATTCATGAACGAAACTATAGTTATTATTAGGCAATGTTCAATGTATGGGAATTTAATTATGGTTACCCAGATTCAATAGGTGTTATAGTTTATGGCAATGAATTAAGATACGTATTAAGAGAATGAAATAAAGCAAGTATGCAACTACTATATATATATAGGATTTCAGATTTCGAAAAAAGGTTGGCATGCACAATAATAATCAAGTATACATTACTGGCATGTTTGTTATAGCAATAACTGGACAGGCTGTGAATGATAGATGAAAATAATTAAATAAATAAAAAGTATTATTATCATTGGTCTCTCCAGTCTCCAGAAAGTGGGAGATGAAATGCTTTGAAAATAAGGCAATGAATTTATTGCATGGATAGCATGGCTACGATTCTGTTACATAATCCCCAGCATTTTGTCTTCGGCATGGGACACTCCCAACTGGGGCACCACCCAAATCGAATGAATCATATATATTTCGTCTTCCTCAAAATATTTTTTAAACTCATTTTTAATATATTTTTATATTTTAAATATATTTTATACTAATATCTAATTATTATAATAATACAGTAATGTTTTAGTTTTTTTTTAAATTATCCATTTGGTATTTAAATTTTCATTCCGACTAATTCAAATTTGATTTAGGTTTTATATCTAATTATGATGAGTGAGTTAGTTTCTCAACAAAAATAATCACATACATTATATTAAAAATTCAGAACTTATTTAAATGAAGTTGAACCATTTGACATTTGAATTAGCTTGGTATATTTTTCCTCTAGTCATCTTGACATCCTTTATTGATTTCTTCAAGGAAAGAATCAAAACCCTTTCATTTTTAATTCAGATGATTCCTAATTGTCTAAAAAAATTGTTGCTCTAATTTATTTTTTAGAACGGGAACTTCATAGAGTTTTCTCTTTCAAACAGTTGTCCCCTTCGTTTTTCGATCTCCTTGAATTGGGTTTCCCTAGCTGATGGAACCGTTAAACTTAATTGTGATGCTAGCAGAATAGTACCGAATGATGTTATTGGTTTTAATTGTGTGATTCGGGATAGTAGAGGTATTTGGCAGCCGGGGTATGCAGGTATTATTCTTCCCTCAAATGTTCTTCAAGGGAAACTTTTTACTATTTGGAGAGGTCTTATTTTGACTTGGGAAGCAGGTTTCAAAAAGATCTTATGTAAAACGAATTGTCATGAGGCTTTCTTTTTACTTAAGGACACCTCAGGTTTTGTGTGTAGTCATGCTAGTAACTTGATCTTGAGGATTCATGAGTTTTTGCACCGTTCTTGAAAAGACGAAATTGTTTTGATTTAGAGGACTGCTAATTGTGTTGCTAATGCTTTAGCCAAGCATGCTCTCAAGCAAGGGATTCATCATACTTACTGGTTACAACCATGGGAGGATATGAATGTTTTACTTCATAAGGACATGCATGGGAACTTAGTTTGTTTTAACTACTTTACAATGTCTTTTTTTTTTCATCTTTGGTCACCAAAAAATAGGCTTGAAAATAAAATACCATTAATGTCCCTTACATAAATTTTTATCCTAATATTTAAATTTTTTTGTGTTGCTAAATAACGTGTACAGGTATGTATAATAGTACACATAGATTTATTCTATAATTTAATTCATTTTTAAGTATATATTTGGTATTTAGAGGAACCTGTACAATAATTATATACAACCAAGCATTTTAACCAACCAAGTCCAACTAAGCTTTTCTTCTCCACGCGCCTTTCTCCCTCATCTGTTAGCGTTTTTTTTTCTTTTCCTCTGCACGGGAAGAAGATAGCAACGACGAAGGCAACGATGACAGCAACGACGAAGGTAACAGTGACAACGGCGACAGCGATGACAATGGTGATGACGACAACGATGAGGAGAAGAACGACGATCATGATGCCATTGACGAGGAAAAAGAAAGATAATATAGTGAGAAAGAAGGAAGAGGAAGAAGATGAACAAAATTGAGGAGGACGAGAGGAGAATAAGAAGATGATGATAATGAAGAAGAAGAATAAGATGAGTACATTTGAGTGGTAACTTCAATAATTCATTTATGTTTTCATTCAAAATAGTTTCTACTTTCATTTTAAAACCGTTTCTATTTTCATTTAAAATTGTTTCTGTTTTCGTGACCCAAAGTCACGCCTAGGTGTGAACAAGACCACACCCAGGCGTGGGTTCATCACCAAATCCGTTTCTGTTTTCATACAAAATCTGTTTCTGTTTTCATGCAAAAATCTGTTTCTGTTTTCGTGATTCAAAGTCACGCCTAGGCGTAAACAAGACCACGACACCACGCCTAGGCGTAAGTTCATCATCAAATCCGTTTCTGTTTTTCATGCAAAATCAGTTTCTGTTTTATGCAAAATCTGTTTCTATTTTTATGAAAATCCAATTCATTTTTAATTTAAAATCTGTTTCTGTTTTCATTCAGAATCCGTTTCTGTTTTCATTCAATATCTAATTCAATTTTTCATCATCAACAACAACACCAACAACAGCAACAACGTAACAGTGGAGAAGGATGATGAGAAGGAAGAAAAAGAGGACGAAGAAGAGGAAGGAGAAGAGGACGGAGAAGAGGACAGAAAGAGGAAGAAGAAGAAGACAACAGCGACAGCGACGACAATGATGGCGGCGGCAATAACGACGGTGATGTTTGCAGCGACGAAGACAATGGTGGTGGCAGTGGTAGCTGCAATAACTGAGAAGAAGAAGAAGAAGGAGGAAGAGGAAGACGATGAGCTAAGTTGCAGAGAGAAGCGCGTTTTCGCGTTTTTCAGATTTTGTGGGTAAGTGTTGTGCATGTATGCATGCGCCTGGGTGAGAGTGGATAAAATTGCTTGGTTTAACTTGGTTGGATAATTTGCTTGGATGTGTAGTATTACTGTTAAAGGAATATTATACCACCAAAGAGAATAAGGCGGTGTGTGATTGATATGAAAGTGATGGTTAGGAGGCGCGAAAACGAACGAGAACTCCAACGGTCACCTTCGATAACTACAAATGCCACGTCGGACAAGTGTGAACGCACCTTCTGAGACGTTGACGTCACCACAACTCTCTCTAATCCCACGTCCCTCTCACGCGCCACCTCTTTCCCTCTCCCTTCCCTCTCCTCTCTCTCTTTTCGCGCAAAACCAAACCTACTTTATTTATTTCCCATTTCAATTTCAATTTCAATTTCTCTTCTTCTTTTTTTTTTTCTTTTTTCGAAAACTAAACTCTTCATTCTCATCCATTAGATTATCTTCTCTGCAATCTTTCTCTCGTTTCATGCGTGATTCTTCTTCTGTTGCTGAAGGCTATGGCTGAGACCAAAAGAAGCACCATTCGCCACCAACAATTAGGTTACTTCTAATAACGTTTCAATTCTCGCGCATTTTTCTTTCTGCATGCATATATAACATATTCCGTGTTTAAATTAGTATTATTTTTTAATCTGCTTTTGAATATTATTATAATTGCATGCTTCACTTGCATGAGATTGGATCATTCATCACTATTGTATGTTAGGAGCTGTATCTTGTTCATGTGATATTGTTGACGCTTGACAACACGAGCTGATGACTGGTTCCAACTGAATCACTGCATTATCTGTGCAGGGTTCATGTATATTTGTTTTTCTTTAATTAATTTTATTTGTTTCGATTTTAATTAGTAATAGTGTCAAACAATTGCCTTCAGTGATTTCATGGAAAACTTCTTGTAATTTCAAATTGAGCAGTGTGAAATTTCAAATTGAGCAGTGTATTTGTGTTTTGCTTGTTATACTGAAATTCTGTAAAACCCTTGCATTGTTTCCTGGAATCTAACAGAGCTTGCAGAGATACTCCGAGAAGCAGAGCAACGATGGCTTCGACCTAATGAAATAAGCGAGATACTTCGCAATTATCAGAAATTTGAGTTATCAACTCATCCACCTCTCAGGCCTCCAGGTAATCTGTTGCTTACTTCCTTGCATGAAGCTTACTCTCTTAATAACAAGTCCAGTCCTTCAACTTGTGTTGGACTTTAACTTGAACAACCACCCCAAAAAGAAAAAGGAAATCTAATCTTCATTGTTTATACAGACAGTGCATACTTGTTAAATCTAGCACTTTTATAAGCCTTTACTGTAATAACAGAGTACTAACTTTTATTTGTTATTCCTATTTTTCTTAGCTGGATCACTGTTCTTGTTTGATCGAAAAGCACTTCGTTATTTTCGCAAGGATGGTCATAGGTGGAGGAAGAAAAAAGATGGCAAGACTGTTAGAGAAGCTCATGAAAAGTTGAAGGTGTGCTCTTCATTTTGTTAGTTGTAAGTTTCACCTTTATGGATCATTAATTCATTGAACCTCTGTTGTGTTGGAATACCTCAATGTAACTCAACAAAATTGTAGGGTGCTTTTGGTTTCTTTTTTCATTTTTAGTAATGACCTTTTCTTTTCCAATTTCCATTAATTTTATTTTTTATGTTATTTTTTGTTGCATCAGTTGCCTAACAAATTACCTCGATTGTTGAGTGTAGGCTGATAGTGTCGATGTCCTGCATTGTTACTATGCACATGGGGAGGATAATGAGAACTTTCAAAGGAGAAGTTATTGGATGCTTGATGAGTAAGTTTCTATCAACTGATTTTTTTTTTCAGAACATTCAGAATGATACTTAAGAGTCTTCTTGGCATTTCCGGTATTATTGTTGAGTTATTAATAGATTAAGTCTTAAGTATGCATTACTTGAAACCAGTGGAAATTTGTTCTGTATGATGTTTAGTATGCGTTACTTGAAGGTCTAGGCCTGTATAAAACTTACTACTGGCCACAGGCCACGGTCAATCTTACAGTGACAATGTTGATCATTTTTCATGTCAACTCAAACATTGTTTTTGTCTGCAGGCAGTTAGAGCACATTGTTCTTGTGCATTATCGTGATATTAAAGAGGTATTTTTTAATCTATTCTTTAGCATTTTTATCTTAAAATTATTTGGATAAGATGTTATATTGAAACCAGAATCGAGAAAATCTAGTTTAGGTTAAAAACAACTATGGTAATTTTCTCACTCTAATGTGGATAACAAATTTCCATGTTTTGGACATTCTTTGTGATCAATTGTTCTTTTATCCCATGCTGCATAATTTACAGGGTTCCAAGTCCAGCATCTCACACCCCCCTGCAGCTCCAGTAACCTTGGCTTGTAGCTCTCAAACAAGTTCAATGCCTTCCTCTGTCAAAATAGAGTCACCTATATCTGTCTTTCAAACATCTGTTAGATCAACTGCAAATGAAGTTGAGCAGGCTGGACCAACTTCAGTGTGTGATAATGGGCAATCAGAGAATGGTCCTCAAGCCTTAAGTCATGCTTGGCCTATTGACACTTCAATAACTCACAGTGCATGGCTGCTTGGACCTGAAACCACTGGTAAGTATTGGTTCTCCTTTAATAAAAAAATTATCAGTAATTCATATTTTCAAATATGTGGTATATATTTTTATTTTATTTCATTTCAAATTTTTGTTGTTAATCAGGTGATATTCAAGTGGCAAATGAACAAAGATAATTTCATTTGTTCCTTGCCTCACTCTCTTGTCTTGACTGTATTTATTTATTGAGTCCAAGGGGGGATGAATATTTTATTCATGTTATTGTGTATCTGGCAATTTTCTTCAGGTTTTGCTGAGTTTATGAAGGACCCTCTTATTTCATGGTCATCTTCTCTCCCTAGCTTTTATCCTGGCACTGGCTTATCTTCATGTGCAACAATAGAGAACTCTAGTAGAATCACATTTGATATGAATGGTAGAGAACTTCATGTTGAAGCAGATCCCAGAAATCAACATGTTCAGAATTCCAGAGATAGGTTCATGACTGATGTGTACATACAGCCAGTTACAGGAATTTCACATGCTGTAAATCAGGTTTGATAATGGCAATTTTAAATAAATTGCAAGCTTTGATGCCCAGTCTCCACTTTGTTTTATGATTCCAATACAAGCCTCATAGTTTGGGTAAAGCTGTCTGAGTATTAAATACAAAGCCTAATGGCAGTAAATAATATTAGCCATTTCATCTCAAGTGAATGATAGCAATATAGTAATGTATTCTACAGTTTTCTAATAAATGTATACATGACTTTCTTGCATGACAAGTTGTCCGATTGATACTTTGTTTCGTTTGTGTATGGTTCACTAGTCATGATGATTCTTCCATGTGATTCTTTTTTGTACATTGTCACAGGTGCAAAAGGAGCATGATTTAGTTTCATTGCATACCCAATTCCATCATCATCCTGTTGCAGCTACAAAGAACCTAGTTGAACAAAACTTCCAAGATGGTGGTAGGGACAATGATGACCCAGAAAATGTTGAATCTAGGGAATTGAAGAAGCTCAATAGTTTTGGAAGGTGGATGGATAAGGAGATAGGTAGAGATTGTAATAATTCCTTGATGGCTTCAGATTCTGGCAGTTACTGGAAATCACTTGATGCTAATAATGAGGACAAGGAGGTATCTAGCTTGGATATGGACTCATTAAGTCCCTATCTTTCCCATGAACAACTGTTTAGTATCATTGACTTTGCTCCGGATTGGGCATATGCTGGGGTTAGAACAAAGGTCAGTAACCTTTTTTTCTTTTTTCATATTGCTTCAAATTCTCTCACAATGCCTGAATTCTTCACTCATTGTATATGTATTCCCTGTTCATGACTTCAAAATGGAAAATATGGTTTCTGATTTATATATATTCCTTCTCTGAAAGGTTCTAATAGTTGGCACATTTCTGGGGAGTAAAAATCTTTCGAGTGAGAAGAAATGGGGATGTATGTTTGGTGAAATTGAGGTTTCAGCTGAGGTATTGGCAGAGAATGTCATACAGTGTCAAACTCCTTTGCATTCACCAGGTCATGTTCCATTCTATGTAACCTGCAGTAATAGGCTAGCCTGCAGTGAGATCAGAGAATTTGAATATCTTGAAAACCCAACTAAATCTGTAAGCCATGCGGGTATTGATATCAAACCAAAAGATGAAGTGCGGTTTGAAGTGCGACTACTTAAACTGCTAGACTTGGGACCTGACAGTATGTATTGGAAATGCTCTGTCACCGAATGTAAAAACTGTAAACTTAAAAGGACAATGTATTTGACTAGAGATGAAAATAAGAATTTCCAGATCGGTGAAAGCAATCACATGAGCTCTAGGGATGTGTTATTTCAAAGATTAGTTAGTGACAAACTTTATGGATGGTTGGTATTTAAGCTTCATGAAGGCGGAAAAGGGCCTAACGTGTTGGACATTGAAGGTCAAGGAGTTATACATTTGGCTGCTGGTCTTGGTTATGTGTGGGCTATGGGCCCTATAGTTTCTGCGGGTATTAGTCCAAACTTCAGAGATGCTCATGGAAGAACAGGACTTCACTGGGCATCATATTTTGGGAGGTTAGATTCTATTAATTTTAGGGATGTTTAACTATATAGGGTCTATTACTCTATTTTTAATCATTGCAACTATATTTTCTGGAATATATACATTAATATAATGACTATGCATTCTGGCTGTGTTCTTTTCAGAGAGGAAACTGTGATTGCACTAGTCAAATTAGGTGCAGTCCCAGGTCTTGTTGATGACCCAACATCAGCATATCCTCGAGGACAAACAGCAGCTGATTTAGCTTCAAGTAGAGGGCACAAAGGTATTGCTGGATATCTGGCTGAGGCAGATCTAGAATGTCAATTGTCTAAATTAACTGTCAATGAAAATGAGATGGACAACATTACCACAAGCTTAGCAACTGACAGTGCATTTGAGTCTGCTGATACTGATTCACCGAATATAACAATGGATGAGAAGCATTATCTAAGAGAATCACTTGCTGCTTTTCGAAAATCAGCTTATGCTGCTGCTTCGATCCAAGCAGCCTTTAGAGCAAGATCATTTTGTCAAAGACAGCTAACGAAGAATTGCAGTGATATTTCTGAAGATGCACTTGAACTAGTTGCTGATTCTTTAAACAAGGTTCAGAAGATGGGTCATTTTGAGGATTATCTGCATTCTGCAGCTTTAAAGATTCAAAAGAGATACCGTGGGTGGAAAGGAAGAAAAGATTTTTTGAAAATACGCAACCGTATTGTAAAAATTCAGGTATACTAACTAGCTGATATGTTTTATAAGTTTTTACAATGTTCTCCTTTCTTTTCACCATAGTATATGCTTCCTTATATACAACCCTCACATTCTTCCCTTTACAGGCTCATGTTAGAGGTCACCAAGTTCGGAAGCAGTACAAAATAGTTGTTTGGTCAGTTGGCATAGTGGAAAAGGCGATACTGCGTTGGAGACGGAAAGGAGTTGGTCTGCGAGGATTCCGGGTTGTGCAATCAGCTGGGACTGTGTCTGGAGAGCCTGAATATGAATTTCTTAGCATTGGGAGGAGACAGAAATCAGCTGATGTGAAGAAAGCTTTGGATAGAGTTAAGTCCATGGTTCACAACCCAGAGGCCCGTGATCAGTACATGAGGCTTGTCATCAAATCTCAAAATTTTAAGGTTTTTTTTTTCCTGCTTCATATGTTTGTTCCACTAAAGATATCATTTTTTCTTGATCAAAAGGGAATCAGATTGGTCACTCACATTTTGCTCATTGTTTTGGCATACAGACTGGTGATGATGGTAGCTGTCAACCACAACATGCTGAGTAGTCTTTGAAAGGAATGCAGACAAATACTTACAAATATAACTGTGTAATATAATTAACATATAACATAGTTTTATTATGGAAATTCTGTAAATTAGAAAGATAAAAGATAATTCAAAAAAGGAAGGAGAAATGTATATACTTTTAGGGTAATGCTATTTGAACAAGTGGTTTTGGCTAACCAAGTGCAACTAAGTGATTTATTTCTATGCTAAATAGAATATTATTTTGGTGTCAAATAGTGTAAAAAAGTACACCTAAATAAAATTCTATTTGACACCGAAATAGTCTTCTATTTAGTATAAAAATAAATCATTTTGTTGCACTTGGTTGGCTAAAACTATTTATTCACGTAGAATTATTGTAATTAATCTATTATAATTTATATAGACATGTCCCTTTGTTCCCTTTTATAGAAGACATTAGTTTTATTTGCAATATAATTGAGTGTGTTCTACTACAAAGAGAGGAAGTCAATTTGGGAAAATCCTTTAAATTTGTTTGAAATTAATTATAGGTATATTAATATTATTTGTTTTTAAAATAATTACGAAAAATAACATATCATTAGCTATTAAAATATAATAAAGATGCATGCAAAAACATACATATTTTGATTTACAAAATTGTTTGATGAATCAACTATCAAGCCGGTTATTACATATTTGATCGAGTATATTTATATTTGCGCTTTTTACATTTTTCTATAAAAAATTATCGGCCAAAATATTCACCAATCTTTTCAAATTAAGATTAATAAAAAATATTTGTTGACAAAATCTTTTTATTTGTTTAATTGATATGGTAATTTTTTGGAAACATTTCATAATTGGCCTAATATTATGAAATGTTTCGATTTAATAATTTATTAATAAAACTAATAATATATATAAAAAAGGATAAATTATTCAATAATATAAATTATACAAATTATTTCCCATACAAATTAAATTTAAATAGATGTAATTTTCTTAGGAAAATCTTTGAATGGAAGGAGCATAAGGCAACGCGTTTATCTTCTTTTTTATTTTTAATTTCAAGAAAGTAAAAAAAAGAAAAGAAGAATAACTAAACCTTAGCTTATTGATTGAGAAAATCTTTTTTGATTTGATTATTGATACGATAAATCAATTAAACAGAATTCGAACTTTAAAGAATGTGTTACTTGCAACTTAGGTTTTAAAGAAAACTTCAATCATTATATAAAGCAGGCTTCCTTAAAACGTAAAATGGAGAGAAGAGACTATTCATCAGCATTGATCAAGATGAAGATGATGAAACATTGCTGCTTCTGCTTGCATTTGAGGTTGGCAAGTGAAGAAGAACAATGCAGTTGTTGTTTTGATGAAGATGATTGCTGTACTCATTTGTCAATGGAGGTGGGTGCATGTCCATCATGCTCTGGTGATTCTGATGAGCAACAAGAGAAGCAACGTTCTTCTTCTTGTGAGGAAGCCATCAACAAGAAGAAGAGAAAGAGGGAAGAAAAGAAGAAGAAAACGGCACCATCATCATGGGGATACTCAACTGAATTGATGATGCATGATGATCCATGGAAGCTGAAAAAGGTTCTGAACGAGAGTGACGTGGGCAACATGAGTAGGCTGTTGCTTCCCAAGGACATGGCGGAGAAGCTGGTGGTGGAGGCGGTTGGTTACAACCACCACAATGAAAAGGAAGGCGTCAAGATTGACATATGTGACGTGGACACACACTCAATGCACACTCTTGTGTTCAAGAGATGGGGCTCTTCTAGAAGCTACGTCTTCATTGGCAACTGGGTCAGAGATTTTGTTTCAAGAAGGTCTCTCAAGTCCGGCGATGAGGTTGGCTTTCACTGGGATCCCTATGCTCGCCGCTTCCACTTCTCTGTTCTCGTTAGGAAGATGAATTAGACATTTAAGTTGTTATTTTTATTAGGGTCGGTCTTTGATATTAGTTTGCGTCTGTTAAATATTAGGCATTGCATATCAAGTGAATGATAGCAATAGGGTAATGTATTTTACCGTCTGTGTTAGTAAAAGTTCAAGATTTTATTGAGTTCTTCTTGTTTAGTATACTGGCTTCTTGAACTCTTGTAAAAAGTATGTTATATTGATTTTCTTTCTTGTTTCTTGTTACTAGTTCTGATTCTTGTTCTTCTGAGTTATATATCTTCTGTTATCTTATTAGTGGATCACTTATTTTTCTATTGTATTTCCTTTCTCTCTGCATGTAAAGTACTCTTAGCATACTTTTTTAGTTTTGTGAGATTTCTCGGTCAGTTTATCAAGAACAGGAGCAGTGAAACCTGATGAGGTTGTGAAGTTAGAAGATGAAGGTGTAAGAGAAAGAGCCTCTCATGTAGTGAAACCTGCTGCTATCACTGATTCATCATGGCTGCCTGATACAGGAGCCTCTCATCAAGGAAACCAAGGAGATTCTGCTCCAAGGAACACCTAAGAATGGAATTTATGAGTTTGATAATGTTGCTGTTATGAAGAATGTGCCTCATGCTGTTAATATTCCTAGTTCTACTAATTTCATCTCTTTTCCATGTAAATACTAGTGATTACAATTTGTGGCATCATAGACTTGGCCATTGTGCCTCTAAGACTGTTTTAAGCTGTAATGAATAAATGTCAAATACTGACCATATAATTTTCATGCACCTTTAGAGATGATATTTTCTGATTTATGGGTCCAGCTCCAAGTACATCTTATCATGGCTTCA
This sequence comes from Stylosanthes scabra, assembly GCA_036250425.1. Classification (NCBI taxonomy): domain Eukaryota; kingdom Viridiplantae; phylum Streptophyta; class Magnoliopsida; order Fabales; family Fabaceae; genus Stylosanthes; species Stylosanthes scabra. Next base: position 54,908 of record JASCZI010090654.1, on the reverse strand, counting down.
ATTACTATATATCCTTCATTGATGCTTACACTCGTTTTACTTCCATTTTTCTGCTCATTCTATCACACTATTTTGACCCTTGAGATTGAACTTTTTGACACCAAAGTAGCCCCTGGATTAATTTCCAGCAATAAATCAACATCGAAATGATAATTTGGTACAATTATTATCACTAGGATTAATAAAATAATACCATTTTTAAATTTGAAGCCGAATGAATCGTAAACAACGACGTATTGATCAAAATAACTCAAAATTTATGACATATATTAATCAATACGTCGTTGTTTACGATTCGTTGGGAAAAATGACGTCGCTTTATTAATCCTAACGATTGTGATTTATTGCCGGAAATTGACCCAGGGACTACTATGGTGCGCAAACTTCAATCTCAAGGGCCAAAATAGAGCAATTAGAATCTCATGGGTCATTTTGGTGCGGAGGCTCAATCTTAGGTGTCACTTTGGGGCTTTACTCTACTTCTATTTCTTTATAGAACTTTAACTCGGATTTGATCAGGTTAGTTTGAATTTGGACAAAAGATATATTCACTCCATTTCAAAACAACTGTCACTCTTACATTTTGGGTTATAGGGGGGTAGGTTTTTGACATGGATAAGGAGTGAAATTACAATCAACAAGCAAAAGACATATAGACTTATTACCAGCCTTTTCAAATTTCAACCATCTAATTCAAATGACATTATACTAAAAATTGGTATGAACCATGATCAAGGCCGTCAAGGAATTTTCTCCTTCTACCTTCAAAACCATTGCCAAACATAATTCTATCATAATTGATTTTAAAATATCAAGTATACTTTATACATAGTTCAACTATTGAATAATTTTCCACAACTAATCCAACCAGACATGCTTGGATTGAGTGGTCTATTCTTCCAAGTATAAATGATACATATATTTTTTGTAACTGATCAGTAATCACATCAATTCAGTGCATGAAAAATGAATCTAGTTCAAAAGACTCCAGCAAACCCTACAATCATGATGGCACCTTGCCAGTTACTCGCCCAGCAATCCATCCGAGACCATCATACAAGCCTTCTCCAGTGAGGGCACAACACGCTTGTATATGCCAATCATGATCCTTGATGCTGTGAAGAGATAGCGCATCAGTGATCTCTGCAGGTGTCATGGCATCCTTGATATCTTGTTTATTGGCAAAGACAAGAATGACAGAGTGCTGCAATTCGTCATGCCCCAGCAACCTGAAAAGTTCATCCTTCATAATAGAGATCCTTGCTCTATCGCTACTGTCTATCACTGCAATCACGGCATGAGTTCCTCGATAATACGTTGCCCATGATGTCCGGAGTCTTTCTTGTCCACCTAGATCCCAGACCTGAAATGAACAACAGAGTACAGGATGAATATGCGGAATTGAGATTGCCACCGAGACTACAGGACGAATTTGAAAAATAATTAGTAAGAACTTGAAGGAAGGTTGAAACATTCAGCCTTTACAAAACCAAAAGAATAAAAGTAGAAACATAGTTGCAAGTCATAAGGAAATGTCTTCCTTTTCAATTATTGATTTAATTTGGGATAGTATCATCATTTTTCTTAGCTTTATTTCAGTGCTCATGACATGGTTCTGATTATTGATTGAGGTTTCTTTAGCTGACATTCAAAGGGGTTAGCATGCACTGTTATAGCTAGCTAAGTTTTTTTCATCTTAGCTAATCCTTTGGTATCCATGCAAGGATCTCTCTATATTGTATGTCTCTTCTATTCTAATAATATTTCTTCTTCTATCCAAGATTTTCTTAAAAAAAAAAAAAAAAAGAAAAAGAAAAGCTGTAACAAATGCTATCAACTTCCATTAACAAACCAACCCCCTTCCTTCCCAACAATATACTAATGTAAAACAACATTCAGATGAGATCATTCCCACACAAACCGAAATACCCAACATTCAACAATACAATATAGCAGACCAAAATGATGATTTGAGAATTTGAGAATTATGGGTATTTATAACAATCTCAAAAAATAGAGAAACACTAGATTCAGTCTTTCATGGTTACCCTGGCGCGCACTTATCCTTCACCTCCCCACCACCACCCCCCGTGCCACCCCTAATTCCTGGGAAATATATGTTGAAATCCATGGGAAAAAAAAGTGAATTTTACTAGTTATGAGAAAGTTGAGTAACCAATCAGTAACTATAGCTAACCAACTCTAATAAGGCCTCTAGTGTAAGCATACCACCCTGCACCCCCACCCAATCCCACCTAGAAAAGGTAAAATATTTATATGGCTTTTTCCTGTATATGTTCTATGATGATCTATCATATCATGAAACCAGTGAAAGACTGAGAAGGAACATTTATACACACATACACACCAACCCAATCACCAAATGCTAAATAAGTAAATCACAGCAAGATGAAAGGGAACCATTGAAGCAAGATAAGCACATTAAAGCAAATCAAATGCTCTGAATTAATGAAGGAAGCTTAAGTAAGTGGAAGGCACCTCGAATCGAATGTTCTTGTAGACAACCTCTTCAACATTGCTACCAACAGTAGGGTTGGTAGTGACAACCTCACCAAGATGCAACTTGTAAAGGGTTGTGGTCTTTCCAGCATTATCCAAACCAACAACAACAATCTTATACTCCTTTGCAGGGAACAACATGAACCAGAACCGTGATACCATTGCCCCCATCTTCTTCCTCTATCTACTATTCTACTTCACACTTCAGATTAATCACCTAATCAATAATCACACAAATAAATTAGCTATTCCAATGAAATCCCATTAATTTTGGGCAAAAAGGGTCTCTAAAAATCTAACTTGAAACCAAAAAAGCATCCAACTTGGTTTGGATCAAATCAATATCAATGGTACTACGGATATCAATAAAAGTGCGGGAAAAGCATGAAGGAAGAAATCGATTTAACCTGAAACAGTTTCTGAGGAGATTGCGAATAGAATCGGAGTTGGTCGACGGAGGAATTGGAATCGCGAGGGAAGGAACCCCAAATTTCCGATTTACGATTTTGTAGTGTGCTTGTTGTGTTTTCCACTCTTCCTTTTCCATGGAAGAGAACAACGGAAGGAATCTTAAATTGTGCTGCCAGCGTGGCTAGCCACGTCATTTATTATATTTTAATTTTAATATTTATATTTTAGATTTTATATAAGATATAGGATAGGATTAATTTTTTATCTTCATTCTTTTTCATTTTGATGATTGATTTGATTTCTATAAGATATGGTTAAAATAATTTGAAGAAAAATATATTCTAATTTAATTTGAATGTTTTTATTTTGTTTGGATTAGATTATGTTGGTTTTATTAACTAAAAAATATTACATATATAAAAAAAAGAGTTATGTTAGGTGTACACCAAAATCAGCCACTAGTGTATAATACGCATTGAAATACTAAATACATATTAAAAATGAGTCAAACTACACATGTATTTTGTATTTCAATGCGTATTATACACTAGTGACTAATTTGGTGGTTAATTTTGGTGTGCAAATAGAATTATTCTAAAAAAAATTAACTATTAAATTAATTACTTACAGCTAATTTTTAGAATATCCATAGAATTATTTATCAAAAAAGTTATAATAAAAATTTTAATTTTCATGAATTGTTTAAAAAGATTTTTCATGAACAAATAATCATATAAATTTAAATAAAAAACAACTAATAATGCTTTAAAAGTTTGAGTGAGGTCGGTTACAATAGTTGCATATCATGAAACGAAAAATAGTTAATATAATTGCAGGAAGTTAATATTGTTAGCTTACTTATGTGTGAAGGCAACATAATCTGTTATCAAAACAGAGCCTGCATTGCATTTCTCTGATTTGTTTTCATGTATTTTCATTACCAAGCTATCAATAATATTCCTCATCTTTTCTTGCCATCATCTTTTAAAAAAAAAACTTGTTTCTCACTTTAATTAAATTTATCTACAATGAATATGCTAAAACTATTATATAGCATTTTAAATTCTCGTATGTTTTCTAGTAAAATTCCTTATTGTTTTTTTTTTTGTCCGCCTTATTGTTTCTCATGTGTTACAAAGTAACCCCTTTTTTTTTGGGTATACACAAAGTCTGTCTTTAATGGGCACATCCATTTTTTGGATTTTCAAGGCAGCGAAAATTTTGATTAAACTCTTAAAGTACATGTTTGGTTTAGCATTTGAAACATGAAAATCACGTTCATGTTTATTGAACGCTGCAATTTTTTGTTTGAGTGCCTTTTTTATTCTAAACGTAGACGGGATTTTATCCCCCTAACTCCTGTTTATAAGAAGCAACAATTTGTAGCTTCTGCGTTCACTAACCAGCGTTATCATTCCATTTGCATTGAAATTCTAACTTTTTTTTACAAGTCTTACCCTTTAAAACATATTATTGTATATTATTGTTTTATTTATTGGGTTCTCTATTTTTATTTTATAAATATTATACATTTTTATAATTATGATTATTTATAATATAATTTATTCATCTTATTGGATATAGCTAATTAAATAAAAAAGTCACCAAAAAAAAATAACGTACTAAAAAAAAGTACTAAGAGTACTTAAAAAATATACTAAAAAATAAAAATAAAATAAAAAATTCAACATACTTAAAATAATAATATTATAATTTAATATCATGTCCTATTTAATAATTATATATCTAAAAGTGATTTTGATTAATATTATCCAAAATTCAAATAATATTCATTTTATCAAAATCAATTTTGGTATAGAGTTGCCAAACATAAATCATGTTGACACAAACTCAATTCTACCCAAAATCAATTTTACAAAATCAAGTTCATTCAAATTCAAGTTTGGCAATTTAATCCAAATACACCCAAAATCTTCCGATATTATGTTTTTTAATAAGTTAACTGATTATACAAAATTTATACTAACTCATACGATTTTACGATTTAAATCTTTTTACGATTTCATGTTTTTACATTTTATGAAATTATAAAATACAGGACAAATATTCAATACACATGCAACAATTTATGAATCAACAAGCATAAATGTATAAAGAAAAAGATGTGTAAAATTAATATATATATATATATATATATATAATGCTGTGTGGGATATTTTGGAATATAATTGTTTTCTCGCTTGAATATCTCTTCTTGAAATGAATTTGCCCCACAAAAATTGACTAATTCAATATATTGTTATAATGAACGGAACATAATAATTCTTATTTGCAATTCATTGATAATGTTACATTGTATTTGCTGTAAGAAATGCATAGATTTATGTAAATATAGCAAGTGCAGAGGCCATTAGAAACATGGAATATAATTACTCCTGACAAGTGACAAGTATAAAGTTCATTCATTTGTCTATGCTTTTTCTAGCCAGCAATCAACAATCATATTAAAGTTTGAAGAAAGAAGGATCAGGGTCCAGCAGAATCCATATATAAAATGTGAAAATGGTCTAATTATGGTGATGATGAACATTCATTAACAGAGCTGCCTATTTTCCACCAAGCAAAAAAATTCATGAAAAGACACAAAACAAATTAAAAGAAGAACTACTATTTGCTGCATTGAATGATTGTACAAGAGAGTTGAAAGAGGATTTACAACATCCACTAATCTAAAATGAATTACAGATTTAATTATACAACAGTGTTTATCCATACATGATTATTAGAAGATTTACAAGTATCCTCTTTTCCAAAACTACCAACTCAATGTCTCAATGCATAATATTAGATCGTGTGTTGCTATTGCAATGCAATTGTTGCTGTCGTCAGAGGTCTTTGTTGGTGTCGTCAATAAGGTTTCGTTGCTATGAACGGTTTTCAGTCTTCCATGGTGTTTTCCGAGAGTCATCCATTTTCTTCAGATGGCTCCAAGAGTCCAAGGGGCAGTCTAGCTTGGGGCGGGTAGGGTTTTTGGGCCTTTGCCCAATACAAAAAAGACACCACCCAAAAAAAAAATTTTTTTTCTTAGAAAAGTAGGAAACAAAAAAAGAGAAGAGCTTTTTCCTCCTCCAACTCCAACACAGCACAACACAACAACGACAGCTTCAACTTCAACACACACACTCTTGAATTGAAACAGGGAAACCCAACTCCTCTATTGTATTTTTTTTAACACCCCATAAAAAATAAAAACGAAATTCCACTCCCAATGTGAATACACTTTGAAAAGCTTCGGCCTTTGAAGCATCCAACACACACCAACACCACAAAGCTGAAACCTTTTCGTCGTTTCTTCTTCTTCTTCCTCTTCTTGTGCTTACCCATTCTTCTTCTTCTTATTCTTCTTCTTCTTCTTCTTCACCAAAAAGAAACACAGCTCTGACCAGTCTCAATCTCTGTCTTCAAAGTACAAACCTTAATTAGATCCACTTGGGTCTCTATTGCAGAGGCTTCTTAATGGCCAACCCTTGATGATTATTTATGGGGTCCATCAAAGATGGAGCCTTTGCATTCAAATATCTCTTCTTTTGAATCATAGGTTTTCTGGGTCATCATCAAGTCTGAATTTTTCTTTCTGGGTGGCTGGAACCTAGGGATTTTTCATTTCTCATTCAATTGCCACCATTTTTATATTCCTAAGCCTCAGAAAATGCAATCGGGTGGGCCTGAATCAGCAAGCCCCATCACAAACCGGGTTCAGTCCTTGTCTTCTGCTGAGACAAGAGGGAAGCATAGAGTACATGCAGAAGTGAAGAGGTTGGAACAAGAAGCAAGGTTCTTAGAGGTATCTACTTGCTTCTTATTCTTTTTTTTTTTCTCATAATGTTTTGGAGCTTTGTTATTTGGTGTTGTTGTTGCTAATTGTTTTTCTTTTTGAGTTTTTGTTAGTTCTGTCTCTGTGTGTGTGTCGTTTACTTGTTAACCTTGTGCTTTTTCCCCCCCTATGGGTTGCTTAATTGCTTTTATTCTTCTTTGTATTATGGTAAGATGGTGTGTGAAAGTTTTGAACTTTTCCTTCATTATGGTGTCGGTTCTGTTAGAGACAAATTGGTAAACATTGCCTCTGTTAGGAAGTAGGTTAAAAATTTAGTAGCTTTTTTTTATTCAGTTATTGATGGGGTAATGTTCTATCAGCTAGATTTTTTAATTTGATCTATGGAATAGCCAATTTGAGAAATTCAGGTTAAGACACTAACACTTTCATGCTATTGTTGTCTATGAACTTTTAAGTTATGACTATATCATTTGTGGATTCAATTGTGTTTAGTGAATTTAATATGCTTTTAGCTTGCTCGTTTGTCTTGAGAAAGAGTTATGAGTATGGACAGTGAAGCCGAGTATCATTCTCATTTTCGCAGCACAATTCATATGCAGTTTAATCATTCTAGGTGTATTGTCAATTTGTTACAGCTGCAATAGTAGATTGATGATTTGAAGATAAATGGATATTCGATAAATTTAACTTCTTTCTTAATGCATTTGAGCTGATTGGTGTTGTTTACACCTTTTTCTTTTCTTTCTTTCCCCTTCATTCTGTTACAAAATTGCATATAAGTCCATTTTTTTTTAGTGTCAAATCTCGTTGAGATGACATGATTTTGAGATTAAGTCCATTTTCTTTCTTGATTTAACATTTTTAATCTTTTCATTAAATTGTTAGTACTAACAATGGAAATATTCATACTTTATCCTTGGAAAAAATTGATTGAAGCCACAAATCTTAAATTGTATCCTGAAGTAGAAGTACTTCCAGTCTTATTATGCCTATTTAAGAAATTAGATAGAGATCAATGTGACGTATTCAAAATTCTGTGAGCTTGAGTGACCAAATTTGGACAATTAGGTTAGCTGTAATAAAGTTCACTCCGTTGAATTGTCGATTGAGGAGAATCCTCTAAGAACTTGATATAGATGAACTGAAATTAGAGGCCCCTTTTGCCTTTATTGTACTTAAAACATTCTAGTTTAGTTGTAAAACAATCTGGAAACATCACATTTGGGGTTTGTCAACCTATATATATCACGGTGAATTCCTTTTTGTGCCCATGTTCTGTGAAGTTATTTAACAACACACAATTATGCAATCATCGCTGAATGTTCAGAGAGTTAACAAATCCTTTCTGCAAACTGCATTATCTTCATGAACGGAAAAGGAAATGAGGATCAAAACAATCCACTCCTAGTTGAGATTAGCTCCATTTCAACGTATTTTTAGGTTTCAAAATATTGTGTAGGACTGCGCTCTGCATAGGTCCTGATACATCCTTTAAGAGAGAAGAGTAGCTAAGTGTAGCACTAGATGAAAGAACATTCCAGTTTCCAACTTCCTGGGAATGGACTTGTCTGCATTGCCTTTTACCTTCGCTTTTTGGTTGTGTTGTGAACGGTGTCATGGGTGGCCAGGCATGGGGGAGGAAGATAGATAGCTCAAGAGTGTAGGTGAAGCAGCCTGGTGGAGACTTCATCATGTAATCAAAGAGTCCTTTGTAGTGATCTTAGTGCCAACTTGAGCTAAGCCTCTCGGGCGTCCACTTTTCGTTTTTGGTTTCACTATTACAAATATATGCACATATTTTGAATATTCTGCAGAATTAAAAGCGCTTTGCCGCTGTGTTGCTTGTTTTACTGTTATCGGTTGGTTGTTTTTGTTGCCATCTTCAACCTTTTCATATTCCTACTAACTGTTCTTAACATTCAATATCAATCTGATGTAGGAAGAGCTGGAACAACTCGAAAGGATGGATAAAGCATCTGCACCATGCAAAGAGTAAGCTTGACAACCAAAAAATGACACAATGATGCATAATCACTTCTGTCATATAACTTCTAACTTCCATATGATACTTTGTTTTTTACAGAACACTAAATAATGTGGAAACAAGACCTGATCCGTTACTACCATCGTAAGAATCTCGCTATAGCTTCATGTATTTTGGTTGCATCAACTGTTTGATCATTTTGTTCTAACCAAAGTTATATTCATTCTAATTTGGCAGAACAATTGGCCCCCTAAATCCTTCATGGGATCGATGGTTTGAAGGCCCTCAAGAATCTAAAGGCTGCAGATGCTGGATTCTCTGATGATCAATGGATACCTGCTATATTTCATTGACCAAGACCTCACCAAACACATTGCTAAAGTTTTACCCTTTTCTTTTCTTTTTCCTTTTTCCTTTTCTTTTTCCCCCCTTTTTCACCCACCTGCTTTGATCCCGGATTGACCAGAGAATTTGAGAGTTTTGAAACAGTATTGTTATTGGCGAATTTTAATGGAATGCTTCCTTGTGCAGATGACAATTTATAGTATAAAGATAGGTTATATGTGCTTCAGATCATAATTACCAATACCTTGTTAATGATTATTTGAGATTTTTCTTTTCTTTTCATCATTGAGTGTATGATAAATAGTGTTTCAGTTTGATGATGCCTTTTGGGTTTAGGGTTATACTTCATTTATGAAAAAAGGAAACTGAAACCAATGTACAAATTAGCTTGTGTGATTCTCAAGTATAAATTAATACACAGATTCTTGTCACGCATCACATAAATTCAGTACATGAAAAATTGAATCTCATAAAACAAGACTCCAGTAACCCCGTTACAATCATGTCGCTGCTTTGCCGGTTACTCGCCCAGCGATCCATCCAAGACCATCATACAATCCTTCTCCAGTGAGGGCACAGCAAGCTTGTATATGCCAATCATGATCCTTTATGCTGTGAAGAGATAGCGCGTCGGTGATCTCTGCCGGGGTCATAGCATCCTTGATATCTTGTTTATTAGCAAAGATAAGAATGACAGAATGCTGCAATTCGTCATGCCCCAGCAATCTAAAAAGTTCATCTTTCATGATAGAGATCCTGGCTCTATCGCTACTGTCTATCACTGCAATCACCGCGTGAGTTCCTCGGTAGTATGTTGCCCATGATGTTCGGAGTCTTTCTTGTCCGCCGAGATCCCAGACCTGAAAGGAATGACAGACAGAAGCGTGTAAATAGATCATCCTGAACCCCTCAAGAATGCATGCACTCTTAACAATATCAGCAACGAGATTGTGAAAAATGCTATTACTGAATAACCAACATCATTTTCTGCTTTTTTTCGTTTTTTATCCGGCACTCAATAAGGCAAAGAAGTCACAAGAAATCAAATAAAAGGATTACAATCTCCAAGTCATTTATAAACTATGACAAAACAGAGGTTATATTGACAAAGATATCCTATTTACATAAAGAAACATGAAGCATAAAACAATATTGCATGGCAAAATGATGATTGCCTTGGAGTCACAGAGAATCAAGGGAGATAAACATTCCTTTGGAGATAAGACATAACAAGAGAAGAAAAAATGTTGTGACAGGGTTGTGCCTGGTCCATCTATTTCCCATACACAACCTACGTATCAACCGAAATGTAACTGCTCATGTGGAATGGATTGGAGCCAGAGTTCATCTAAAAACTATTTATGTTGCATTAGGGTTTAGAGATCAAAGTTTGGATATTTGTAAAAGAAAGTTATAACCCAATCCTTCCCTTCCAAGCAAATGATCCATACCATGTTTGGATACCCTACAATAACATCTAAGCCAAGTCTCTCTATGTGGAATCAGTCATTCTGTTATATATGGATCTAACAACGATATAGTGCCCTAAAGCATTCTATCGGAAATCATGTTTATGTTCAACTTCAAACTGGAAAATTTGAAAAGAAAACCCGAAAATGTTTTCTCAAACCAAACAGGCCCTAAATATCTCTCAATATATTCACCTATAGTTTTTCTAAGCCTTGCTTAACCTTTAGATATTTAAGTATACTCCATCTTCTACAAGCCTCCTCTGCATCAAATAAAACTGCCTCCACCCTATTATTTCTACTTCATCAAACTAGTGAAAGACTAAGAAGCAACATCATACACACACACACACACACACATAATGCTAAATCACAGCAATCAGCACATTAAAGCAAAACAAATGCTCTGAATTGAGGAAAGAAGCTTAAGTAAGTGGAAGGCACCTCGAATCGAATGTTCTTGTAGACAACCTCTTCAACATTGCTACCAACAGTAGGGTTGGTAGTGACAACCTCACCAAGATGCAACTTGTAAAGGGTTGTGGTCTTTCCAGCATTATCCAAACCAACAACAACAATCTTATACTCCTTTGCAGGGAACAACATGAACCAGAACCGTGATGCCATTGCCCCCATCTTCTTCCAACTCCTCTATCTACTCAAACACTTGAGATTATTACCCTAAATCAAAAACACCGATTCCATTAAAACCCCATTAATTTCCAACAAAAAGGGTACGTGAAAATCTAATCTTTAACCAGAAAAGCATCCAGCTTGAACAGAATCAAACCAATCAAATCAAATCAATTTTAAGGGTTAACACTTAACAGATCGATAAAATACCAAAATAATAATAATAATAATAATAATAAAAAAAGACATGAAGAAGGGAAAGAAAATCGAACCTGGAAGCGGTGTTAATGAAATTGAAAAAGTGGAGCTGATGGGTGTGATTGGAGTAAGATGAGATGGAATTTCAGGAGCCTCAAAATGTAAATAAACAAATATATATAATTTAGGGAGAATTGAATTCCATGAAGATGGCTAAAAAAGAAAGTAGGTATCGCCACTTTCCAGGAAGGTCATCAGTGATAACGTGGCTGCTAACTGATGCCTAAGGTAGCCATTAACGTCACCCATTACCCCCCTCTCTCTTTTTTTTTTTTCCTTTAAAATTTTCAATCCTTATCACTTTAAAATTCTTAACAAAATATTTCTAATAAATATTTATAAATATTTCTTACTCATATAATTTAATTCAAGTATTAAGTTGAAACAGGAATACAATATCACACCACTATAGAAAAACCTATCTTAAAAAAAAAAAAAGCATGATTAGGATTTACGAGTTCTAACTTCTATCTTTTTTAATTTTTAAATCAGAAAAATTTAAATAGAAATTTAATTTTAAAAATATATAAAAAATGAAATTTTATTTTATTTTGAATTAAAAAGATAGTTTAAGACTTTTAACTATATATTTAATTATTAAAATGATGAATTAAGTAATGTATAAATCTTAGTTATTTTCATGTAAGAAAAAATATCAAAACTACCCACAAATGATTCGGACGCTGACAAAATTACCTATAAAAAAAAGAAACGAGTTTTCTACCAATGAAAGATGGTTTTCTACCCAAAACGCCAGCTAAAACTACCCAAAATCAATGCCTCTTTAGTAACGTTTGGATAATTTTGTCATACAAAACTCATCTTTCACGGTATAAAATACATTTTTTTTTCATGGATAATTTTATTAGCGTCCGAATCTTTTATGGATAGTTTTGGTATTTTTTCCTTTCATGTATGATTAATATTTAAAAATTATTGAATTAAAATTTAGTCAAATATATTAAATTATTTAATAATATTTATTAATTAACTTGATATATTATCTATATCCTAATACTTTTGTATATATATTAAAAAGTAAAAAAATTATAAAATTATGTATATCAATGAAACTTGTTTTTATGAGCTGAAATTCAATTTGATCTTAAGCTATAAATTATAATTCAAAATAACTATTAAAATTTATGAAGAATAAGTATTCTTTTGACCGCTATGATTTCAGGTGAAGATAAAAATTGTCCTTAATATTATTTTTCATCAAAATCATCCTTAATATTATTATTTTTAAAGTATCCTTTTATTTATAAAAAAGGACAAATTTACCGTGACACCACTCTTCCAGTCTTCCCTCCCTCACTTTATCTCAGTTCAAGTCTCAATCTAAATCCGCCGCATCGTCGTTGCTATGTTCTTCCTCGCTTTCTGTTGTTTTTACTTTTTTTTTCAAAAAATAAAAAATAATAAAAATAAAAATAGAAAACAAAAACGCAAAGAATTTTAAGTGGTTTATTTTTACAGTAGAATATTAAGGGTGAAAGAAACGCAGTAATTAATCCCTAACCCTAGTGGAAAAAGAAAAACAGCTTTCAGTTGGAGGCATTGGAATCGGAGGATTACATTTACATGTGAATCTGATGTGACTTTCTCTTTGTCGTTGGATTTTGATTTGATAATTCCAACACTCTCAACTCTCTCCTCTCTACTCTTTCTACTTCGTTCTCTCCGCCCCCCAAAACAACCATGTCTAACTGCCTACAGCTCTTCGCTCCACCACTACCGCCGCCACTCTCCACTACTCGCCAAATCTCCTTCCACACCACTCCCCACCTCTCTCTCCTCCCCCGCCGCTCTCCCCACCTCCAATTCCCCCTCCGCGCCTCCTCCGATCCCTCCCTCATCATCTCCGACACCAACGGCGTCGCAGCTACCCCCTCCGATCTCAGCTCCATCGAGGTCGACGCCGTCACGGAGACAGAGCTCCGGGAGAACGGGTTCCGAAGCACGCGCAGGACGAAGATAGTGTGCACCATTGGGCCCGCCACGTGCGGATTCTCGGAGCTTGAGGCTCTGGCGGTTGGGGGAATGAACATGGCGAGGATCAACATGTGCCACGGCACGAGGGAGTGGCACAAGGAGGTCATTGACCGCGTGAGGAGGCTCAACCAAGAGAAAGGTTTCGCCGTCGCCATCATGATGGACACTGAAGGCAGCGAGATTCACATGGGTGATCTTGGTGGTGCTTCCTCTGCCAAAGCTGAGGTTTTTATTTCTTCATATCTTATTTTAATCTCTTGATTAATCAAATTTGTGGGATACATTGTACTTCACTGTTGTATTAGGAAGTGATTATGAATATATGATGAAAAAAACAAATGATTTCTTTACTAAAAAAGCTCACTTTCCTCAATAAACCCTCAATTCCCTGGTTCAGTTTATGCCCAAAAAGCAGGGAGAAAAA